>JAUMHH010171336.1:0-33029 GCA_032359455.1 Chlamys rubida | reverse complement strand
GGTTACTGCTAAGTTGTAAGATAACGGGGAGAGTTTACTGCTAAGTTATAAGATAACGAGGGGAGTTTCCTGCTAAGTCACGAGTCACGCCACGGCACCGTGTTGTATTGTTCCAGTGCTAGAATTGTTGAATGTTAGCTGTGAGCGCCGAAATGGCAGTACCGTTTGTGTGCTCCCGATGAAGTTTAGAAAGGTGTTGGCTGGTTGCAAAGACCCGTATAACTACGGGTGATAATTTGTGAACCGCTTTAAAACGACCTACGTACTAGGTTGTGATAAAACGGTATATATAAGACCACGAATTATGATTCAGTATTAAAGAGCTTGCTTTGGACATTATTACCTCCGTGGTAGATACTCCACAGGACGTCAAAGGACGCCAGTTGAGGACTATCGGCAAATTCGACGGTCCCCAGCAAGTTTCTGTTTCTCTGAGCGATGTAAAGTTCGGCAATTTTTCTTTTATTCTTATTCGTGCTTTGTTGTTTTGTTGTTTCTACCCCGGTTCATGCTTAGAGTATGTACATGTTACATTACTTAGCTATGATCTAGATGTACATGTAAGTGTCGAGGATGAATCAATAGATGCTTACCCTTCTAAAACATTCTGCTCGTACTCTAAAGTCTCCTACTATCACTCGGAGACTTCCGACAGACTGGGCCCTTCATGAAAAGCCCTCGTATCTTTGCATGTTGAGTAATATAAAGATCGTCAGTTACCACATGCCCAGCTGGACCACATTAGTATGGGGATGTAGAACAGTGAGCTTGTTTAGTACGAGTTAATCTTTGGTTACTCTATGTAGATGATAAGTTTGGATGTTATGAGAAACCGTCACATTAATATAATTCAAATTGTCGGAACGATGATGAAAACGTGATGGTGATTCAGTAAATGTTGTCATATTCGCTTACGAATGTTAGGTGATATAATAAAACCTTTTATTACATTTTCACCAGTGAAATATTTAATATGAAATGTTACAATTGTATATCTTCAAATGTGAAGAAATCGCTTTTAGTATTGTCAGGTCAAAACGGCACTTTCTATTTACTGCGATGATTGTTCGTTTGAAGTTTGGACGAAGCTGCGAGAAATTAAGTTGTTGTTTTGGTACACCATTTGCAACATAAAGTATAGTATTTCCATAAATACATAATTTATATAATTTTTGTTGAGGAGTTGCGTTGAGTAACTTATTCGAAATGCAGCGCTGCCTTGTTGTCAAGCGTGACGTCATTAGAGGTAAGCGTCAAATATTACGTCAAATGGTATTTAACGGGAAACCATTAACTGTCGTCTATCTAGTAAAGCGTACAATATCATTCGGCGTATTAAAACCCCAAGAACAAGAATATAAAAACAACAGGACTAAGTAGTTAATAAGGATGTTGCTAACGTAATTTATGGTTTAAGGATATCTGATATCACCTGGGCACTTGGTTATTATTACAGGTAGTTGTAATATTTTAACCTTCGCAAACGACATCAAAGCCAATTCTCTAATATCACTCGTTTCATCTGTTATTGTCATCTTGTTTTGTAACTGTTAAATGCTAGCGTATGTTACATGTCTGCTGAAGGAACTCCAATAAAAAATGAAAACGCTTGAAAACTTAGTTTTGCATATTGTGGAAACAAGATACCTAATAGACCATGTTTAATCCACCTTAAAGTTAAACATATTAAGTTAGTTAACAACTTCTTCAGATTTTCGCTGTTGAACATGCCTGATTTAATTTTCACATTTGAAGCCACAGTAATTGTTCCCAAAAGGGATATAAAATCCTTATGGCAAATTTTACTAACACAACTTCCGCCATTAAATGTCAACTGGTATCGTCTATATCATTCTATTATATATAGTTTTATTGGAAATTCAAAAGGTTAATGCTAATAAGAGGTGGCGTTGATAAGCATTAAAAAGTCGTTCAACAATTTAACCACAATACCTGTTATATAGAAGATCAATAATTTCCTCGCTAAGAGGAAGTAAGATGGGCATAATGTTTCTACATTGTGAGTGTGTGATGTTTCAGACGGAACAATACCCATTTCCAAGGAGACGTTCTCACACCCACGTGAGCTTATCTACTGATGATAAGAAGCATTCAAACAACACATTATTTTCACAAATACAAAGGCATTCAAAGTTAGGGTGCGAAAGAGCAAAGTGGAAAAGAACAGATATATGCCGTTCCCTCAAAAAACAAGATCGTAGTAACAGCGAATGCGAAAAACAACTACAGGAAAATGGAGAAACCAAAAAGGCAAGACTTCATTAAACTCTGACTCGACGATAAAACAAAAGGAGTCGGAAGAATGAAAACATGTAATGTTTATACAAAGTAAGATCGTATGACCGGGTGGGGTGTCACGTTTCTGCGTTGTAACATGTCAGCGAGATGACGCTTTGAATGGACCACGAGACGACCCATTATATACGGATGTAGTTTTCATTAGAAGGTAGCTGGTGCAGAGGTCACAAAACCCATAACAAAGACGCAAATGCTCCGAAATCATCTCTACACATAACAATGGACAACCAACCTGCACCATCACAAATTAGCGACCAGGTACTGCAATAACGCTACATGTCTTGAAATTCCTACTCTTATTGAATTGATTAAACAATAATATAACGGTTCCAGCAGTGGATGTCGTTGGATTTAGTGCTTTCAACTCGAAATGATAGTCTTTTATGTTGTTTTCAGTGTTAATGTTCATTTCGTAGCATTCCCAATGGCAACTTAATGTCCTTGTAAACAGACGTTTTCGTTAGCAATTAGATTAAATAGGTTAAGCCTCCTTGAAATATAAAATATGTCAAAACAGGACATGCGTAGCTGCAAAATACTTCTATAGTTATTGATGAATGTGTTTTCTCACACTGCTCCAGGGTAATGCATGTGGGGATTTCCTGTATTCAGAAAAAAAATCACCTTTTTATTCCACTCTCAACATTCACCTCGTAAGATATTCCAACTGAATCGTTTACATTCCAAATGGTAATGAATGCTTAAAACAGTGTTGTACGGACTCCCCAAGGACACAGTCAATAGTGAGACAACAATGAATGTTATGTACGTTGTTTCTTCCCGTGTCCCTAGTGGAACAACAGATATGTGAGGTGCATTATATCTGTGTTTTGTTAAACTGTAAACGTGCCAGTGATGTATAGAACTTCACATCAACAATTTTACTTTCTTACATTTGCAGGAGGAAAAGAATAAACAGCTTTAAACCTTGCTTCTTATCTCTGATACTACATCACTTGTACGTAATACATTTGACCTTATAAGCCATCAAAGATATTAATATATAACAGAAATATACTTCATGCAGAATTTTATCGATATTTGGTTGTACAGCATTTAACGTCCTTTCAACAGCTTAATTATGTTAAGGACGTTCCTCCATGTGTATTTAGTATGTGTGCATGTGTGCGGAAGGCAGGAGTGTTGTTACATTTGCCTCCTTGGTGATAGAGCGGATCTGATGCCGATTTGATGGTGCTATCTCACTTAAATACCATGGCGAAGACACCGAACAATGCATTCCGCCCGGTCACATTATACTGACAACGGATAAATCAGTTAAAAAAGTTAAGCAGGGAATAACAGCTATCATTTTTAAGGTCTTTGGTGTGTCCCAGCATTGGGACAGAACCCACTGCCATATTCACCTGGGCGAACGTTCAACATTAAAACCAAAAGTGAGGTATTGTCAAGCAAGGCGTTAGTAGTAGAAGAATAGTTCCTAAATATGGCAAATATTTCGCAACCCCCAACCTGCATGGGTGTTTAAACGAGAGCTTTAACAAATCAATATAGCATCCACACTTTTCGGGATTTTAAGAAACGTTCGTTTATGTAAAACAACTGTTAGATGTTTGCAATGTTTTCCTCACGTTAATGTCACCGCCTACTTTCGACTTTTTGTCCCGATTATTCTTGTTTGTTGACGCTGTAGTATTTTGTTACTATTTTACTATACAAAGTAAAAGATTTTATAGAAAAAAAAATCGTGAAAATTTGCTATTGAAAAACATTAAGCGTTTGAAGTGTTTGTCCCGTCATCAAAGTAATATTATTTTTTACTGTGAATAAAGATGGGTGAATTGTTCCTCTTAAAAGAATGGATTTGTTAGCATCCAGTTTGAAAAAAGCTTAATTACGTTTATCGTTATTAAATGGAATATATTTTCATATAAGGTATATGCTCTGAAAATGCACCGATGCACGAGGCCAATGACTTAAGCTTTATAACGGAAACGAATGATTAATTAACGTCAACAGAAGTGGCCTAAACTGTCTTTCAGTTTGCTTTGTCTGACGTTCACTAATGAAATAGAGGGCAAGAGTTGCATTCGTGTTCGCTAAACGAGTTATTCAATATCACCAAACAATTTCTATATGACAGTGAAATAACAAGTTACTAACAAGTTACACATGATAGTTAAATTATATTTATAGATTATCACAGGATATTTTCAGGTTTTCTCGTGAGAACAATTTTCTCACCGCAAGCACGCGGATAAAATTGAGACCGCAGGTGGACTCGAGATTTGATCTACGTGCGAGTGATGAGAAAGTTCCTCGAACGACAAACACTGAAAATACTGTATGATAAACTATTTATCATCTATATACTACTGCCTTACATATTTCCTCATTTAACCAACTCAGCTAAACATCACGTTGTCCAAATGACTTCTAAGCTCAATGGTCAACGATCGCCTGTGACAAACGTAAACAAATAGACATTTTGCGTGGAGGAATACAATCAACCTTAAAACTACGTAGAAAAAAATATTTTTAAAACACTCCTATCGTCATTGGCTTTCCATATGCACATTTACACCTGAAATGGTGTTGTTATTCTCACAATATGTTCCCGTAACTTTGTATTGATAAGTTTATGATGGACTATTTTCTTACGCGGATCACTTTTGTGTGGACACTATTTCCGGTTTCGGACGTCATCTGGCGCGAGTAGACGTTCTTTTTTTGGAAAATACGTTCCAAAGTGCTGGGGAATGGGAAAATCCGTTCTCAAGTTCTGCTCAAGTTGTTCTCAAGTCGTTCTCAACTTCTTCTCAAACTGACAACCAATGATAATGAATGTATCATGCTACCGGTAGATGGTATATAGTATATAGATGATAAATATATATTATCATTCCGGAACATTTCATCCCATTCTTTGTGTACTGTTTCCATGGAATGCATGTAAATCCTTTCTTGGATTCGTTTCTGAGATCGAATAACGTTTTTGGCGACACCACGGCATTTTCTTGTTGTATTTTTATTGACATAAGTTGTTGTTTTTAAACATTATTCCCTTCCACAGTTGTGTGACCGCACAACGCACATAAAATAGTGATCGCACATCGTGCATTCATCGTGCACACACCGTCCGCACATCGTCTACACATGGTGAGCACAACTGCACGATTTAACAATCGTTGGCCGCGGTGTGCGCTTCTCTCCGCATTTATGTGCGATTTGGTACAATTGGTTGATAAATACTACCGGAATGGAAAAAATCCGGAACCATCTTATGGAATAAGGAACACTGTAAATATAAATTTCTCATCAAATTAATTAGAATTTTATGTTCAATTTTACAATGCGTGTTACACAATTACAGTGACCGCTAGACTGTCAAGAATAGGTTTACATTTGTATCTCCTATAGATAACAGAACAGGTAAATAACATTTTGATGATTGACCGGAGTTTTACCTTGCCTGTGCCTGCCAAAGAAAGCTGATATGTGATACCGTATGACCGTTATTCAAAAACAACTGGACGTTAAGTATTTGTTATTTGCATCCGTTTCGGTCTATAGCTCCCCTTCACCTGGATTGTGCCCCAGTAGGGGGAAACTACCGTCCAGGTACATGTACAAAGTGGCTATGTTTACCTGTATACGTGACCGTGTCAATATGTGGTATTTTACATGCTTCGATTTGGGTCGTTTAAAAACACCGAAAACGCCATTTCTAAATTTAAGAAAATACAGATAGAAAGATGAGCTTATCTATGTAGCTAGATTATAATAATATACTTAAAAAGCAAGTTTATATATTAAACCCCGGGCCGTATATATTGCTCTCAACATTATGACCGTACTTTCTGTTGACTGCTGATGAACAAACTGACAAGGTTTCGAGAAATGCCTGATGATGAAAGCTTAAGTCAGGTTAAATGATTGCCATAACGGTCATATTGTTGGTAAAGAGAAGTCTGCAATAGTCTTATCCAATTTGCTTTTCTTGTGTGCTCCCAACAGGATTTTGACTTAAATTTACAGCAAGCAATGTTGGGTATTTTCTTATTTGTGTGTGTGTGTGTGTGAGTGTGTGTGGCGGTGGGTATGTGTGTGTGTGTGTGATTTCAGGAGTTATTCTAGCTTCAGTAATAAAGGTCACTTACACAGTTAAACCGACTTCACGCTTTATGGTCAACAAGCGTATACTAAAAATGTTACCGGTATATAGAGACGTACAACGTGCCAACCAAACATAATCCTGTTACACATTTAGGACAAATTACTAAACAGATATGGCAATGCTCACCATGTGAGGAAACGTGGTCTACCAACATACGTTATAGGTGAAATTTGAATTATAGAGTATTGCCTCAGCGGTATTCCTGTAGATTATTATCATAAAGTCTACCCATAGCCTTAATCAACCTTCATTGTTTGCATTTATTTAGCAAATCGATTTGTGTATTGCTAAAAAACAAATGGTCTGTTCGGTGAAATTTACAATTTAGTTTTTCTGATGCTTGATGTAATTTTGGAGGTATATTTTCAATAAATATATTGTCAATCGAATAGTATATATTACGTTAATATGCAAGCAAACGGGTATGTCCAGACTCACTGAAAAGTGTTAATATAAAATACATGATAACAAAGCAACACTTCCAGAGCATTTCCTCGGTAATACTTATTCCTCAGTTGATGCGAATGTGTAAAGTACGTGTTATGAATTTTATTGGGTGTCCCTTCTCAGTCTGAAATTAGATAACAATGATAGTACCTCTAAATGTTCATTTTCATTACAGATTCTTGCTATTTTTGCAAGGTCCTCGTCCTTGTTTATAGCCATCTTCTGTTTGTGTTTTGTACATTTATCTAATTACATGTTGTCGGGTTTTAAGCCAGACACGGTTCGCCGTTACATCTGTCAATACGAATTAAGCGAGAACAACCGTTTCCGACACCGCCTCCGAAGTCTTGTAAAAGCCATAATTCTTACTACACCCTGGGGAGCAATTGTCACTTCTTACATGTTTGACAAAATTAACTTAATACAAAATGTGTGACCTACTTCCCTGGGACATTTGTTAAGGCAATGCAAGCATGTGATAAATGTTTAATACTCTGCTATCACTCCTTGGTATTTTTCACAAACAGAAACTGTTTGATGATGTTAAAATAGAGATTGATGCCGCTTCTGTAGTTGAAGGTGACATAGAATATAGAAATGTTAACCGATTTGTACAATACTCAATGATTATTGTAAAAGCGAAATACTTTCTATTGTGATCTTTTCAATATATTTCCATTGGGTCCTCTGGGATACAAGTAACTCGAATATCTACTTGAGTTGCGATTTAACTATCGCACTACATCAAGTAGTAAAATCAATATAAGGCCTTAAAGAATCGCCACCGTGCTTATGACCTTTGGGAGGCACAATGTCAAAACAAAACACAATTTTCTTTATGGATTTTGCCTTGACTTTCTTCTATTGTTACACTTGCATTACAAAATACTTCTTGGTATGAGGATAAAATGTGTTTGTTACATTTCTAACAGAGGGGTAATACAAATGGTACATCGATCACGTGTGGCAAGCATACAATGTATGCTTACATCAAAAGACACAAATTAATTATGAAGGTTGGTCACCCCCTTCTCAACTATTGTCTGGAAGTTATCATCGGACCGGCAATGGCGTCTACGTAATTCTATTTCTTTAAATTCTGGATTAGGATGTCGTCACTAGGAGCGTCGCCTGGTGAGTAAGGCGGATGTGGCAAGACGTTGAACTGGTAAAGCTTCACTGCGTCAACTGCGTGCCGTCATGTATGGACTCTGGTATTGTCATGTTGGAGCAACACACCTTTCGTGAGCTTTCCGCGCCGTTTTGCAAAGTAGCAGCTCTAAATGGTCCAAGATTTTTGAGTACATGTACCTCTAACCTTAATAGTATAGCCACATGGCAGGTAATCAATAAGCAGGACGCCCTAAGTGTCCCGGCAGATTGCCGTCATGACTTTGCCAGCCGAAGGGTGAGTTTTGAACTTTTTGGGACAAGGTGAACCGACGCCAGTCCACTGATTGCTTTGGGCTGGGTTGAATGATCCATGTGACATCACCAGTAACACTTACCTCAGTGTTGTTCTCTGCATCCTGATTGTATTGTGCCAAAAGTGTTTTGGACAGTGCAGAAAGCACAGTCTTCTAGTTGTCAGTGAGCGATTTCTAGACCCATCACGCGGGCAGCTCTGTCATAAACGATCTTGCAAAATTATATGAACACTTTCTTCTAAAATATCTAATGCCTTGGTGGCCAATACGGACATTTTCATTCGCCAGTCTTTCACAACTGGATGTCTCTGGGCTTGCCTGTTTGTGTTGTTGTTCACCTCCACAAGCATGTCAGGACATAGGTGGCTTATCATCCAGGCTTAATCGACCAAGCTTGCATTCAGCAACCAAGTGTTTTATCTGTGTATATGAAGGAGCATTGTTACCATAAACATCTGACAGTTCGTCAAATTTATTCCCATTCAAGATTTCCCTTTTAAATACACGTATGTAATAACAACCCTGTTTTCTACTTTTGACGAAAACTAGGTAATGTCTGTCCCTGCCATGTGTTTTGACTTCGCGTTTGTCTCAATGTAACTTCTTCAACTGAACTTTGACGATAATCACAAGAATATAGTCGAGTACAATATGTGCCAAGCATGCAGTCATTTTACGTTTTGATGGATGACATTGCGCATGTCGATGTGCTGTTCATACACTCAAGCATTATCAACTGTATTACAATCGTCTATGCAATCGACCAGATGAAATATGGCAGTATTGTCGACGTGAGACAATGTGATCTTATTAGGATGTAGTTGTCCATTGCTAAAATCATGCAATGCACGTGAATGCATTCTTTATATTATTGATTTGTAGTCGATTGATATACACCAATTATATACTATGATTTCTCCTTTGTCCTCCAGATCTGACAGCAATAGTGCAGGTAAGTATTGATATAAAGACATTCGTCTAATGAAAACCTATTCAATACTATTTTTGTCACATATAGATGTGAGTTAGCTTACTTTCTACCGCCATTTATTTCTTACGTGTATATAATTTTTCGTAAAATGTCACGTACGCTTCGTCAGTCCTTCTTGGCAATAGTTAGTCAAAAGCGCAAGACTAAATTACTTAAGTCGGGTATTACTTTGAATGCATCGAGTCCTCAAAGATTGTTGACATGCATACATTGCATCATCCAAAGTCTTAGATGTCAGTGCCGATGTAATTCTTTAAATGTTAAGAGTAAAAGGTTTTTTGATTTTGTTAAAAAGACATTTTTGTTTTGACCAATTAAGAACTTGCTTGTAACATTAAGTAACTGTGTTAATGGGACGTTAACGTGAGTCTTCGTAGTTTTTGGTCATTAATTGCGGATTAGGGCATTAAAAATACCTCCATACGGTGCAGTTTAATTATAATTCCTGCACTAGATGGATGTTACTTCCTGTTTCATACCATCGTCGTGTCATCAAACTGTACTTACTGAGCAGCTGCTCTTTTAATCCTGAGGAATTCTCATTTGTCTTTCAAAGGTTTTATACAAATGACAATGCACATTGTTCCATCATTGTTCTTGCTATTAAAAAGTGTACTTTTGGCAAATAAAAGTGTGTCCCATGTACTTGCTGTAGTTTATTTGAGGTACTTTTGCTGCATAAGTACATGCAAATAGTTTCATTTAGTATGGTAAAGTATAATTATCTTTGTTATTGTGGTAAAATAACAAAACAGAACTTTCCAAATATTTTTTTTTTGTAAATAAAAAATGTTTCATTTACGTGTAAAATGTATGGTTGATGTATGAACCAAGAAAATGTTCACCGAATGTGATTGCGCAATGCATAGTGTGTTCGTTGGGAAATGTTTACTGGAAGCTATGCATAATACTGACATGGGTACTGATGAATGGATCCAGTTTACTTACAGATATATATTCTTCTTGATCTAATCCTGTTTACTTGAAGCGTGCACTGACACTTAAAATTGTAAATAATGTGTGCGATGAAACATGTTTATTATTTTTAGTAGTGGTGCGTGGGGCATGTACATGAATATATGGTTACTAATAGATCTATAAAGTACGCAAACTGATACACATTTTAGTCGGCTGCATTATTTGTTACATTGGAAACCCCTTCTTTTCTCTCCTACCTATAGTTTTGAATATGCAGTATCTCCATCGACAACTCGCGTTATCTCGGTGTCAGAATATTATGACTGGGTGAATTATCATACTACCGCGTCCATGTTATAAAATGTCGGTGAGACGGCAGTTTATATAGAGAATCCTGTTCACTAGAACATGTTAACATATACGCTTTGCATCTTGTTGCATTCTGTATGACCTAGAACATTTTTATATGCATCTCTTAACCTTTTCTCCGGGGTGGCAAGTATGGAGTGTATAGAGGTAAGCATAGCACATATGACAAATGAAGCGTATGTACACAAAAACGTAAAACATGCTGCGGCGGCCCAGTTTTGAATCAAGATGAGGGGGCTAACATACTCTCGCATATTAATGACCAGGTATTAAACAAAGCGATTTATCGATCTGGTTGTAATGGTGTACATGTGTAACAACTAGGTGCATACACGCCTATAACATAGTGTACAAGCGCCTATAAAATAGCAAATTCGACGGCGATTTTATGGCTCAAACTCGCACATATTTTACACAATTGTGTACATACGCCACACTGATCATTTGGCCGATGAAGGTTAAAGAATACACATCATACTAGTCATCAAAATGTTACTCATAAATATAACCCGGTTGTGCTATATTAACCTTTATAAAATGTGTATTAGCAGTTATACGTTATGCATGGATTGAATCATGTACACTTTTAGCTCTGCACAGTTTGTCAACTGGAACATCTTGGCTGATAAACCCATTTATTGCGTGCACTTGAACATCTTTACTAGCTGTTTTACACGGTGCGTGCAATGCAACGTGTTTACTTGTAATTCTACATCGGGAGGAATTTAAACAGGTTTATGTTGATCTATACAGTCATCAGTGGCAAAGCCTATCATGCAGGACGTTAATATTTCCAAAACCTCTACATATCTATTAACTTGCTGCACATGAGAACATTATTACTTTCCCGGAGTGAATGCAACAAACTGGAACAATAAAAACGTATCTTGGTGATGGATTTCCCTGATGCAGCCTGTCGATGCAGCCGCACAATGTGTTCAACGACGAGATAGCGTTCTATCGATAAGGTCTTCAGATTTCATTTTAAGTGGAATTCCAACATATTTATGATGATTTATATCCCTTGATATGATATGGATGTCAACGTAAATATTCCGACTAGTAAGGATGAATTTAGATGACCGTCCAGGGGATTGCCGGGTTATTTTACATTTCATAAGAGCAGAAACATGGAATGCAGTAACGCCTATTTTACATGGAACACTGTGATTAATACATTATATTCAGACTGTGATTTAACAAATGTGATATGATCATGAAATGATAGTGCATAACGAAATGGTTTATATTCTTTCCTCCAAATCCACCAGACCTCCTAAGACGCATTGATTACGTCACGTAGCCTGAGGGAAGCTAGGTATGCTAAGAGGGCTGTAACTGTAATGTAAATCTAAGACTTACTATTAATTCCGTATATCATATGCTGTTAAGTTTGATAGCTATCAATAGACGTTTTTATTTCTATTGATGATAATAAAATTTGATGATGTTGTACTAAATTCGAATGTATTCTTTGATAAATCATCGCCACTTAATAGCCATTACGTCGTATATAAGTGTATCGTGTTCATTTATCAGCGACTTTGTATCTCTGGGCGTTTATTATGATTACATGTCTGGCCGAAAATTATAAATATGTATATGTCACTGAGTGTATTTTGCAATTTTAATACTTAGAACACGTGTAGGCGGCACTAAACAATAACTTGTCTCAAGAGGCTGTACGGAAAAGAAAAAAGAGAATGCAAGTAAACACTTCTTGCTTTTTAGTTTGAATATTGTAATAAGAATTCTTGTGCTAAGTACAATATTCTTTTGTTTCTAAAGATCAAATGCACTGGTCTTCATGAGGAGTATTATATTGTAAAGACAAAAGGACTAATGACATTGTAAAATAAAAGGAGCAGAGATTGCATTTTTACATTAAACAGCAACTTCACCGACAAAAACCAAACGCAAACCATATGAACGTTGCATGCATAGGATTTTGTAGCAGTCGGTTAATCGTTCGTTAAGTTGATATGAAACATGTTGGTCACCGACGAAATAAGACACAAGGCTATGCAAAAACTGTAACTTCATATAAGGAAAACCATTTCAGGCATAATGATGGTAAATAGTATCCGTGTGTTCAGACTAACTTTTCTTCTGTCTTTCAGGAATCCGGAATGTGTTGTCAACAGGTAGACGATCCTTCAAGAAATGCATAAACCATGAAGCTATAGAGTAGCGAAATGATCCTGATATGTTAAACTCCATGTTTCTACTGAGAAAAGGAAACTAATGGTAATGAAGCTGGAGTCGTCACGTTTATCATAGAGTGAACTAATAAAATGCTTGATATTGCTGTTTCAAGCGATGAAGTGAACTAAAAGGAGTTTCCACAACGTCTTAAATGTCTACCTCTTTATGATACACTCATTAATGGCATGCATGTAATTTGCACCATAATTGTTATTAAGGGCAAAATATCATAAACAAATCGTGATATGTTCGTTTGATATTATTCTGCGATCACAGCTCATGTGCAGAAAAGATGTTAAACTTAAACTCATTATGACAGATACCATAAATAATATGTTTCTCATAATAGAAAACGAACCTTAGTTAGTTAAACCAATCACTTAACTTCATTAACTTCAAAGAAAAGTAATATTAGTGCTATATGTAAATTCTCATAACTATTCTGTCATATACCATATACTGTCCTTTCTAACGGACTATGTTGTGATAATTTTGTTATTATATATTGGCCATTGAGTTTATTTTGTACTTATGACATAGATATATTTTGCCATTGTTTTCTGACATATGTTATTATTTGTGCTTGTTTACTGAACATGTGGTAAATAATTGTTCCGTGTTTCTGACGATGCGGTATATATTATTATATATTACATCGTCTGAACCAAAGAGTGAACACGATGCGCTGTGCGTTATAAGAGCAAGTAAAACATGGTAATAGCAAATTAAGAATTAATTCAAAATTGAAAGTCGACAAGAAAAGGTATCCAAGGAGTTCGAGAATCCATTACGTTTTACATATATTTATCACTTTATCTGTGTCTTCCCATCAGTAAATATTCTGCAGCTGGTTATTTTCACATATGAACACGATTCCACCTACGTACGCTGCTGTGTTAATACAGCTTACAAACAATAAAATAGTCATTTTGATTGGTAATATGTAACTGAACTTACTGTCAAAGGTTAAAAAATGTCTTTTAAGCGTTCAAAAATAGAAACAGGAATATGATTTTCAGGACGTGTCGCTAGTCTCCTGGACTCGGCAGGTGTGATCTTGGGCAATGTCCCTGTTCGAACAAGATGATCTACTGAAGATGGCTATGGTACTGATTATATGGTTGCTACAGTGTTCTGTTCACTGTTATATAACACATGGTGAATTTAACACTCATGTAAAGAAATAAAGACATTGTCCAATATTATTTTGGAGAAGTTACTCAGTTGTTTTATCTCCATTTGTATACGATGCTACTTGAACATATTTTCTTGTTCTGTGGTAACATTTCATATTATTTCTTGATAAGAGGAAGTTCGAGAAATAAATTCATCAAGTTTTTAACTTCCAGAAAATAAAAGAGACTACAGCCTTTCTTAGTCGACTTTACGTCAAACATTTACTTACTCTATAACGACAATAGTAGTCACTGCAGTAGGCAACTTTATACCAGATGTTACGAGCGTTTAATTTTATACAGCAGACATCTTTTTAAGTATTCGCTTGGTAGCAATACAACAAATACTACTTATAACTTTTACATAACACATACTTTCTATTACTTAAGCAATTACTCTTTTATCATGATTTCTTGAACACCTGCATCCTGTAAAAATAAAGTAATAAAACATAATGACGGTTACCGATGATTTATATCCACGAAATATTAGTCTTGATTTTGACCTGAATGACATCCATGGGATTTCAACATCTTACATGGTTTTTTTCATTGTATCTTAGTGACCAACACTCTTGGATTGCGGAGAGACATTTTAAATAACATGGTGCAAAAACCTCTTGTCGTAGCATCTAGTTTTTCTCATCCGATTTTCAGTTTTCATGAAGTCTTTCCTTTTCATTTGGTGTCACATCTTGCCACCGTTATCCTTTCTTGCCGAAATTCAGTTACGCCTTACTTCTTAATCCATTGGCCGGTATGGATACTATATGAATTCACACCACTTATTCACACACATGCAATCGCATGGCTCCATTTGGATGTCTGCCATAAATAAAGTTATAAAATCATGCATCCCAATACCAACGTAATACTGGTTCAAACATTATCTTATGTATATGTCTTATAACAGTCAAATGTCACGTGTTTGATACGTCTCTGTCATACAGTTACTTTTCTTATTATAGTGACCTGTCTATACGTGTCTGCTGTACGTACGACTGTCTGCGCATAGTCACATGTCTGGTTTTGGTAAATTGCTAATGCCAAGTACATGTACTTGTCCAAGTGCACACAGGAATTTTAACTGGCTTGCATATACCTTTGATCACAACTTGCAATTTACATGTGATCAGAGATACATATACCTAGATCTAGACACGGACGGCTGGCTATGTCATCAGTCATTGAAATAGGAGTTTCTTCCTTTCTAAAATATATTTATTCCGGTACAATTAACGTGTATACATTCATATAAGATTTAATAATTAGTCCATTGGATTCGTTGATAGCACAACAAGAATGAACAAAAGGGAAGAAAATTATATTATTATTGAGAGGATGACCAAGGATAGCGAGTACATGTCTACATCCTTGTGAAGTCAGTCAGATCACAGAGCACGTGTTATAAGAACATCAATTTTCACAGACGAAAACACGGCGTCTGATGAATGGTCTGCATGAGATTCTCTGTGCGTTGACTGACAGCATTGCTTCTTCCAATTCAAATAATCAGACAGTGAACCTCATTAAAACTGAATCCCATCCTAACGAAATACTGTCTGTCTGACACGAGACTACCTCTCTCTCAAAAAACAGTTAGTTCAGGACGTGCTAAAATTGCCAGGAAATTTTGCTGATATTCCGAAGTATTTGATAAGAAAATTATTATCATAGTTTGTGCAGATTATTTGTCCTTTTTACACGGGTACCTTTGGCAGAAACACTATAACTATTTGAGAGTTAAATCCGAAGCACTCGCGACCAAGCATACGAATCAGGCCTCATACACACACTAATAAAAAAACTCGGTATCTTCTGACATACATTATTTTTTCAATTCACGAAGTGAAGAGTTATGACCATATGGAGATATGTGGTCAAAGATAAGGATTATGAATTTATGTTTGAAACGCATGCAAACAACGAACATTCTAAAGAAACTGACATATGACCTGACTTTTGAAGATAATTAACACTTATTGTCTGTCATTCCTCTTCAGTCAGGGGCCCGTTGGCAGCAGGAAATAAATGTGTATGCACCAAACATTGTTCAGAGTTAATGCATGCTCATGTAGAGCAGGCAAATGCTTCATCAAAAACCATACAAATATTTCATATCTAAACATCGACTTACTCTATACTAACAGAGATGTGTTTGATGACCTGTCTGGAGTAACAATGCACACGCTGCATGAATGTAAACAACAACATCCAGACATTGTCTGATAAGAGTAAAGAGGAAAGCCATTAATTACATATTGCAAGTATCATGACGGATTGTGTTTCAAGTACCACATGGTGCGAACTGCATTAAACTTATATCAGATTGAGAGGTTTTTGTATGTTACTGAGTTTAGTTGGACGTCATCTGTCTGTCTGGCAGACATATACAGCTGTGGTGCTGCACAAATCAAGTTGTGTTTTACTCAACCGACAGCATGCACAGACCTCGACATGTTCCTTACATCGATTAAGATGATAAGTAAACTGCAGCGCAAGTTCGTTCATATGTTGCTCAACCAGTCCAATTTTTTTTTTATCAAAGCACACATTAATACATTTCACGTGGTCAGCGACAACTGGATATATGCAAAATCTGTTATAGAAATATGAAGGTATGCTGTTACTACCTGACCTTGGTTCAATTCATTATATACAAAATCTGTATTTGTTGGTAGATGGACAATGGGTAGTGTATCATGATAACGTGTATACACTGTATGGTGAACGATTATCCCGCGTGTATAATGTATAGGGTTAGTTACCAACTGGTGAATATACACATAACAGCTCCGTAACAGAGACCAAGATAATGAAAAATCTATAGTTCCGATATTAAAGGCATAGTTCTACGCATGACTACTGACGATAGTGAATAAATTAGCATTGCATTAGCATTAGTTAACTTTGCCCGAACAAATTGTTGGTGACATCACATAATTTTGTCTTGTTCGGGGTAAATTTGCATAATTCCACCAATATTAGTTATTGTCGACGTCACGGAAACTTGTCACGTTTTATAATAAGGTTATTAGATGATAGATATATAGCTCCAGGTTGAGAAAGCGATAGTCATGAGTGTATGACTGTAAATATATACATTTAACACCGTTTGGTTTCCAATATAGGAAACAAATATTAATCCGTTAAAAGGCAACAAAAGAGAATGGCCATGATCACATGAAAGCTCGCCACTTGATGTCGACCACAAATTTATACTCATTAATTTGGTAATCACCAATATATACTTGTACATTGCATTTTGACAACGGAAATTGCACGAAATGAAGCAGATAAATAACTCGAAATATGTAGATAGAGTAATATTCAATTAACTGTCAAAGGTTTAACGCTTATTATTGAGCTAACAGTACTAATGACTTAGCATCCATCTTCCCTAGTAGTTTTCCTCCTTTGAATAATCTTTTGAGTGGTATTTTATTCAATAAATATGGGTATGTCGACATTTCATTTTGTGTTTCTGTTTTGTTCAAGCAAGGTACGAACGTGCTGAAAAATAGCTGACGTCAATAAAACCGTTGTAAAACAGTAAAGACTAAAATGTAACGGGGACATCATCCCGTATACATAACAGTAGGTGTTCTCTGGGGCAGAATTAATGCCTCAAACTCAATCCTGTTCTGGTTTTATTCATTTTACCAGCGTTTTATATAATCATAACAAAATTACTGATTTCTCCCTTGTGTCACATGAAGTCGTGTTCCGGCCTAGCCTAGTACGAAGACGTGTGCACATTTATAGGATTAAGGGGCCAAGGTATTATTACCCGTGATTGTGTTCACGTCTTAGCCCCCTTAGACTGGTTTAAGAACCGAAGCCAGCTGATCAGAGAATGTTATCAGAATTACAAGAGTTTAACGCAATAATTACAGTTGAAGTGGTTTATATAGGTTTTGTTTGTCATATTTTGCGTATGTATCACTATTTGTAAACTGGTTACCACATTTATGCCAAATTGGGTTAATTCTGTGATGACACATACGAGTGAAATATTCTCGCAAGGATCCAATTATGATATGCAAATGTCGTATGCAATAAACTCCAATGTAGATTATGGTAGCTAGCATGTTACAGATGTACACCATCTTTGCATTAAGGTTCAACAAGCCCTCTTAAAGATGGTGCAGTCACCCTAAATATCAACCCCCCGATAAGTAAAATTCAAAGACCTCAATTAAAAATCGGAACTTATATATATCGAACTTGTACATTGGTTATTAAAAAATACAAAGCCAGGTTAACATAGTCGAAAATAATGCATTAAGGCTGACGAATCCATACAAATTGTTCACCGGTCTTATGACATGTCAATATCTTCTGCGACCCTATTAAGTGCTGAAAAATGACTTTTAATATAAAGGTTATTTATATACCTAGGTCATGCGAACTTATTTCTATTCTATTAACTGTTGAGAGGAATTCCGACCTCAAATTAATACAGATGTTCACAGTAAAATCCCTTGGAAATATATTTTAGCAGATTATAAATAAGAAAACACAGGGTAAGTAACCTTAATCGACCAATGAACTTTAGATGATGTGCCATTTGATAACATTCGGTGATGTCGTGAAAGCGCTAGAGTGTTATAAACATTTAAATTTAAAAGTACGATAATGTTATAAACATGTCTAGCTTTTTTATAACAACATTAAATGTTAAGAAAGGACACTTTATATGAAGTTTATATATTTTTTATGGTTATAGGTCAATGGTTTTACACATATATTCCAGTAAAATATGTTACTCGGAGGTTTTACTGTGATTTTTGTACATTCCTTTAGCCACAATCTACTTTTGAGGCCGGTATGCCTCTTCATACGTAGTTAAAACACATTAAGCTCCGCATTACCTAGGTATATAAATGAACTTAAAATAATATGTAATTTCGTAGCATTCAGTTGGGTCATGTTTTAAGTCCGATGAGATATTTTTATGAAGACATCAGCCTTATTGCTTTAGTATTGACTTTTTTTTTAAATCAGAATATGCATAGCTTTTTATTCTGACGCGAACTTTAAAGACTCGGGTTTTGTTTTATTCTCTATTATCTCTTCGTAGAAAATTCGAAGTTCATTTAAGACACCATTGCAAAACCGTTGAACATTGTTTATTCAGTATCAATCCTGTTTTCTAAATGTAGAGCGTATTTACTCCCATTGCGTATCTCGGCTACTGTATCCAAATCCGCTGTAGTGCTCTTTATGGCATTATAGGCTTGTATAAGATCAAAAGAAATACACTATACGGAATGTAATTATCATGGCCACTAACCGTATTGGAAAAAAACACCAAGGTGATGTGCCTCGTTTATATTTTATGATTATTATCGAGTGAGTGTTTTTTGAAAGAATTTCGTTTATTGGTTTATATATTGTCACCACCTTGACTGTTACAATCTGACGTTGTTCGAGTCGATATGGTGGTCGCTGATTCCCAAATAATGCTTCCCTTATCACCCTGTGCAGTTGTATATTCAACATGATATTGACATTCGCACTTTCTGAACCTTTGAAAAGCTTCCGAAGTGACGAAATTTAAAACAAATGGTATGTGGCCGCGTGACAGCGAGTACGGGACACACTCACTGACCTCGGTACCGCCTCGGACGGAATAGGTCTGAATCATTACAAGTAGAGATAGCGGCTTCACAAACGACAGTGTACAGACAGAAATGACACAAAAGAAGGATCATATTGAAATTCATTCAAATGCAAAGGCAATGTAACCTCTTTACTTGGACGTTGAAGTGATGTAAATATATTGATTCATTTTATTCATACAACAGCGGCTGCTGAATTATTTCATGTTCTAGTATATAATTTCCTAATGTTACATAACACTTTACCATTTACAACAGACCACGGTAAATGCCCAAAGCCTTCTGTTCGGAGCGTCAACTCAATCTGCCAGTACAATTTTCTCGTTCAAGGTCGTATAACGAGGTTTTGATAGATTTGATTAGAATTTAATACATCGTTCTTTTGCCTAGAAATGCCTGCCGGAGCCTGGACAGAGGGAATGCGTATCGACCCCCGCGCAGTTCATGCATGCTTCTGATAAGGTAATCTCGTCTTTTACAAAAACTATACATATTCTGATTAAAATCCAATACACAATTGTAAAGACAGCCAATTGTTCTGCGACTCTATTTGAGTTGAGGCTATAGACATACTGCTGCAGTATGACGTATTACGCTAGTATGTTAAATGTGTGAAAGTTATCTGATTTCTGTATATGGTATATGATTACAGAAACCAGAATAACTAACAAATCGTATCATAACAGTTATTTGGTTAATTGCATTCCTGAAAAAAAATCTTGCATTCATTTTTAGATTTTTAATTGAAACGTTTAATAAATATATTTCGCTAAATTGGGCGGTCATTGTTTTCTTACTGTGTTCATCTCATCGGAGTTAAGAAAAGGATTTTGTTGAATCAGTTAAAATTAAAAAAAATCTTGGAGGGAATTCAGAAGGCGTGTAAATCACACAACAAATTCGAATGAATAAACTATTGTTTTATTTACAGGTAAATTGTATCTACCTTACGAATTTGTGCATCAATTGTTTCCTTTTTTCTTCTATTTGATTTTATCGTATTTTTGTTTCTGTAAGCAACTTGACCAGCATACAAGAGAAACATTACTGACATCTAGAAACAACAGATTTTTTAAAACCGTTTGTAGTTGATTCTGAGCGTTAGGCTTGGCTTTGCAATGTCTAGCCTTGGTTTAGCATTAATCATCCTCAATCTAAATCTGGCCGAGATTTTTTGCTGACATAATCAAAAACATGACGTTTCAATAACGTTGATAAATCTTTGCCATTTGCCGTAGACAAAGGAGAAAATTCAGTCAGATTTCCGTAACATAATGTTCATTAATACCGGCGAGACTTCTGTCGTATAGAGTTTAAGCTAAATAATTACGAAAGTAGATTGTGTTGTAAAATATTGTTCTGTACGAAATCCTTGTATTATCAGATAGATTGACGCCATACCAGAGCTTGATACCCTGCAGTACGCTGTGTTTCATTGTGTCTCATTCTCTACAACAATGTGGAGATTACATGTCATGGTTGATATAATGAAATTGAAATATTAAGCAGAGCTCACTACGAAGCAAATCCAGTTAAAATACATGAAATTGCAAACAAGTTCTTAATTTGAGAATTGTTTCTGACGTAAATTCACACGTAATAGAGAGAAGGTACGAGTTAGTCCATTGTCCCTCGCCTTATAACCTGAATTGAATGGTTTTCGTGAGACATCTATGCGCAAACAACGAAATATATTTGTTATTCAACCTTGACTCTTACGACCTCACAAATGCTTTGATTCATGTTTTCAACAACGACTTTAAGATATTTTATCTTACTGTTGCACATAGTCAGTTCACAAGTTGAATCATGTGGCTTATGATGGTGGCGATCGAACTATTCCGGATTTCGTTTGTACGTGTGTTATCCGTTGAATATGGGACCATTATTTTGATGTATGATACAAATAATCATTACAGAATCATATAGTGTCATTAACAGAAAGTAAAATTAATTTCAATGCATCACAAATTAAACATTAAATACGAGAAATTACGAAAAACCTCGCATGAATCTCAACAAAGAAATAGTGTAAGCAATCATGTTATAGCATACGTAGGTTGTTACCTTAGTGCAAAAGGTTGCTTACTGTGATATTTATATTCAATTACACTAATGGTTGCTGTGTATCGATGCAATTCTTCAAGAAAACTGTATTTTTCTTGTAGATGTCGTTTGTCTTTCCTGACCCGAATTACGTTTCCAATCCCTTCCTCAAGAATGGCCAACATGATATTGACCAAACTTCACACATATTGCTCTCATTGCTGATAGTCGATTAGAAAGAAAGGATAACTAAAACAGCGTCTGATTGGCTTAAACAGATTCTACATCTTCACTGGTTAATTTTGACATGGAACACATGGCCCACACGTGGCCCTGGAATGTGTATGATAGTTATGTGTATATTGGAAGTTCAAGGTGACCGACTTTACTTTGATTGGTTGAAACATCACATTTTTCACACGTTCAGAAGTGTCACGTGGGAAATTTTAATCAAGCTTAGTTTGATGTGTCCATTGCATTGAATTAAATGAAGTGTCTGTGTTGTTGCAAACATGAACTTGTTTCTCCATCAAATACCTTCCATATAAACAACTCTTGTTCTCATGACATTCTAAGGTAAGTTCTGCAGTACATCTAAAATATTTTCAACGCATTTATATAGTATATCTTTATAAACTTTGCAAGAGTAACTCGCCAAAGACTTAGAATAGGAAAAGGTTTCGATAGATCTGTATTGGCAAAGTAATAAAAGAGCATACTAGTAAACAACAAAAAACAAACTGTACTTTGTACTCTAAACAAGGGGAAAATGTACATAGATACCCTTATCAAGAACGAGTATAGTTAGACTGGGTACATACGTAAGACTTGGTGTTCCAGAAAGATAATTTTTTTCTGCTTCATTGACGGCACCTATGTTTGATAATGAGTCACCAGAGGAACTCATAATATTTAAGTCGTATAACGGATGAATGGTAACAGAAAGTACTGAGACAAATTGGACTGCAACTTGGGACCGGATGTGAATATCTTCAATAAATGTATTCAGCGAAAAACTAAAATACAAAAATATTAATTAACAAAACATATAACAATCTTTAAAGTGAGATAAGTAATATCAATGTTCATCTAGTATATCTTTTTGTCATAGATATTGCTTAATCTACGCAATGGGAAAAGCAGTGGTCACATGATTTCATATAATATAATCATCTACTTTGTATAAAATGTCGAATTCCAATTTGGCGTACATATCTTTAAAACATGTAAATTCCGAATGCTGAATGTAAAAGCAACAAAACCCACAGAAAAAACAATGTTTTAAAACTAAATCGTTTTAATGTCATGACCCTGACTCGTTGACAATGTCGAGTAATCATGTTATACACTATTTTATTTCTTGTAGTTTGTTTTATCAGGACTTCCGATGTGAGAGACATATTAAGCAATATCAATAAATGTAAGTGAACACTGTATGTTACCGTTTCGGAAACGAACATATAATAACATTGTAAGTAGTTTAAATGTGTGGCACTGTAGTCTTTTAATTTTTCAAACAATAGCACATAATAATGTTCAGAGTACGACTGGGTTTTCATAAAAAAAATTAGGCCCCGTAAGAAAAAAAATGTCAAAGAATTATTTCAAATTTTAGAAAAACCCAGTGCATTCGGAGGGAAGAGAAGAGAAATGTAATAAGATCGTTTTGAGTTTAGCCTGGATTCTGCCTCCCACATAATGCTTGTTCGTCAGGAATCGTCAGTAGTAATTTCGAAAATGTTCTTTTATTGTTGCGGGCAAAATCTACATAAACGTCACCTTAATAACATTTAATTAGAAATGATTGATTTTGTCACCTTTCTGATTTGTAACACTCTTTCTGATTCGATATCTTGCCGGGGTCTATATTTCTATAGACCCCACTCTGCCGGGGTCTATAAAAGCACGTGGGAGGGGAGAGAACTCAAACAGAAAATCTCTCTTCATAACAACAAAGAGGGCGTTCGACACACACAAGCGTTCGAAGTTTGCCAATCATTAACAGGATAAAATAGCATACAAGCAATCTAAAACGACAGCAAATTCACCGAAATCAGCTATGATGGTCCGCTAGGGTGCTAATTACAAAGATGGTTGTGCATTGTCCGAAATATTGCTGAAAAAGATGTCCGGTAAGAGCGACTGTATTTTGATAGTAGTCAAGTACAACTCAAACTCACACAGTGACTTATAATTTTGCAGAAAAAGATGCTAAAAGATTGTCAAGGTGACAAATTCGTTATCTCTGGGTTAGGAGGGGTCTACTGGCTCATAGACCCCTTTGGTCTTTATAGACCAGACGGGGTCTATGAGCCCGTAGACCCCCTCCTAACCCAGAGATAACTAATACTATACAACAAAACTTTGTATGTCGTGACATTCTAATACTACTTTTGACACACTCCATATCTAGATAAAGTTATAACAATAACACATTACACCTTATAATGCTGCTTTTTTTGTGAAGATGAAAAATGGGCTTTTAAGATACAGGAATATGTATAATTGAATTGACGTATAAGTGAATGGTATATTTTACAAATCGTGTATTGTGCGTTTGTGCCACAATTATTGTTTGTAATGTTACAAAATATATTTCAAAAGTTATTTGATCTAGTTTACATTAATTTGGAACCATGCTCCGAAAATAAAAAAAAATAAATACAATTTTAATGAAATTTAAAATAATGTATATACGCAAGTACATACATTCTATTTATGTTCCGGATCTATTAATTTAAAGATATCTAATTCAAGTCAAATTGACAATAGATTGATGGATACGAATGTGAACACTTAAGTAGGCTTTGTACAAAAATACATAGAGTGATTTCCACATTAATGCACAAACATTTATTCTATCTTTGGTACTAAATACGGTGAGGTAAGTAATTGCTTTTAGATAAATTCTTCATGGAAGCATCAGGGTACAAAGTCATTCATTTACCGACCACGAAGTGCGACTCCCTGCCCTGTACACGATAAATCTGTCCACCAATACACACGTCCAGGACAGTGTAGCCAGTTGCGAAATACGATCTGTAATAAGAACGGACCTATTTCTTACACAGACTGGAAACTTTCGGATAAATGTGTCCAAGAGGTGTCATTTCACAAAAAAATATAAATGAGCAACAGATCGGCAGATCATAAGTAAGCAAGTACTTCGAGATAATGGCCGTTGTCGAAATGATCGACTCTATCAAATACTGTCTTTAATTGCAAAAAATAACCATTGTTTCCTTTTGTGGTATAATTATTGCATAACGGTTATTCACATACGTTCAAAACATTGACAGTATGGCCAATCATTTTAATATATACGAATGCACATGTTAGCTTGACATTTTCTCCGCTTTTGCAGACTTCTTGTTGTATTAAAATATGAACTTCCAAACTAAAATCTGGATAACAATTTTCAAATAATACTAGATATTTCAAAATTAAACAAGTACTCACTTATTATATTAAACACCGTCTGGAATTTGAAGAAGTGAATCCGCTTTACCAAGTGTGAATATGTGTATTACACTGAATTCTTACCTCACAAACCATGGTGCAATACGTATGCCATTCATAAGTAAAATCAACTCTTTATTAAAACCACGACCTTTATAAAGCATTGCACGCAACATTTATCGTATCAATAACAAAACGTCGCGTTGCTGCGGTGGCCGAGTGGTAAAGGCGTCTGATCGTCTATCAGCACCAGCATTCCACCACCGGATTGCGGGTACGAGGCCTACGTGGAGCAGTCGCTAGGTAGTGGCCGCTTGTCAGTGTTTTTCTCCGGATACTCCGGCTTTCATCCACCACCAAAACGGGGCAAGTCCTTAAATGACTATTACTGTTTATATACAGTAAAACGATATATCAACCTTTCATATTGTTAAACAACCCTTAATACAGTCAATCAACCCATAATTACGTGCACAATCAGTAAACCCTTACATTAAAAAATACATAAACTATATATTGAGATCGCTCCTAACAACAAAGCGTATCAAACGTGTTACTGTTCGGTTACATGTATAGCATGCATTAAGATTAACGGGTAAAATAACTTCGGCTTACACATGTTTATAAACAAGTATAACTATTCAAGCAGTTCGAAAATCATATAATGCGATATACGTACAAATGTACCAACATACAGTACCAAACAATGACATTTCAGGTTTTGTGGTACATTTTGTCATTACATGTTTACCTTATTTCAAGGATTTAGCTAACCAAGTCACAGTGGCTTATGTATATTTCTTCCATAATTGTTATAAACGTTTAATTACTGTCCGACCATTGTAAATGTCTACTTGTTACTTAACACTGTTGCCTGGGCAAACAAGTAACTTCAGTTTTGGACACATTTATTTGCTTTTTCTTGTTTTCAATATATCGCTTTAGGTTATGCTGTACCTCACCACACAGTAACACGAAACACCATATGTCTTTTATAGACATTTAATTGCGTTGATCTTGAATTGATGAGTTCTGCTTTTACTCAGCATGAGGGTTGTTATACGGACCACTGTGTCCGACCCGCTAAGCCAAGATGTCTGGAGAGAATGCTTTACACATCCACCTAAATTATATTAACATTGAATGTCTCTTGCAGCAGACGATAGGTGTAGAGATACCCGGGTAGTGTAGTCACAAAGGTAACCGTTTTCTATATATTATCGCGGGCTGTCCCATCTCATTGAATGATATATTAAAAGGAAAAACAACTAAAATGAATCATTCGAAATTCATTAACAGCATCTAGATACAATTGTAGGTTAATAACAGTAATATCATATTATCATAGAAATTGGCTTCGACGGAAACCGATTATTTCTAGGAGGTATAATTATACAATTGAATAAATGTCATTCAATTTAACAGCAAACAACTTTGTGGTCCCAGTCCCATTAAAACAATTGATAACAAATATACATAAAAATAGAAGCAAAACAAACACAAAATATTGCCATTGGAGGAGTACAGGTTGTACACATTCTACATTGAAGTTTACAGTTTGAGGTTGTCTCCCATGTCGGTAGACGTCAAAATCAAAGAAAGACGGTCATTGCATGTTACTTTGTAATGTGTAGGATGATGTCACCTTGACTTTTACTTTTTATGTCTGTACCTTTTATTATAACAAATCACTTTTATGAACTTCAACAGTATTTTCTGGACTGGCTATCATTTTTTTTTATTTTGTTCTCTCTCGTCGGTCCGCAATCACGCTATTAGAGTATCAGTTTATTCATAATAGCACGCATGTGTATAACAGTACATGCAAAAGCGCACTTAATAAACGTGCATCATCATCAGAAATGAAATAGACCACTAACTGTAAAGGGAAGAAAAGCTTCTTTTTTTCAAATACGGAAGCAAGAGAAGAATACCAATAACTAGAATGCATACTGCCCGCATCTGCAGTCACCGTTATTCCACAGACATGTTAGAGAGAAAATAACAGTTCAGGGCTGAGTTGGTATCGGGTTCAGGACCTGTCCGACCCACACTGGAGGTCAAATAGTAATCAGATACATCGTTGCATCTCTACTTGCTTCTTGCTTGAAGACAAAGACCGTTATTTACAATCACGCTATTAGAGTATCAGTTTATTCATAATAGCACGCATGTGTATCACTGTACATGCAAAATCGCACTTAATAAACGTGCATCATCATCAGAAATGAAATAGACCACTCACTGTAAAGGGAAGAAAAGCTTGTGGTTTTTTTTCAAATACGGAAGCAAGAGAAGAATACCAATAACTAGAATGCATACTGCCCGCATCAGTAGTCACCGTTATTGTACAGACATGTTAGAGAGAAAATAACAGTTCAGGGCCGAGTTGGTATCGGGTTCAGGACCTGTCCGACCAACACTGGAGGTCAAATAGTAATTAGATACATCGTTGCAGCTCTACCTGCCTCTTGCTTGAAGACAAAGACCGTTATTTACCAACACTTAACCGTAAAATATTCTTATCATTCTAAAACACATTTCTATTGTGAACTGTTATAAGGCTGAATGTTTCAGCAATTGTAACTTTAGTAAGGTGTTTTCGTATTTAAAACAAAACCGTGGTCACAGTAAGGATTCACACATATTCGGTTAGAAATATAATACAGAGGGGAACGACATAAATCTCAATGCAATGTCAAAAGAAGGAAAAACATGTCATGCCGACTACATATATTAAGAACGTGTCCCTCTGTATTGTTCCAAGAGATGCATAACTCACTGCCCAATGACAACAGATACAAGAAGTAAGCTACACACCTCACTGTCACCTTTGCGATGCTAAATTTCCCTTGGTAGCTGTAGGAGCCGGCTTACACGACATGCCACATTAATGTACATGTATATTGTTCCCTTTGGTCGACATATTCTATGTTTTGTATCAATACTCGGGTAGTATAAATTTAAACTTTTAACAACGTCATGAAAACTTAACTTAAACAATAAATTGCACCATCAAATTTTTGAAAGTCGTAAATTACATCCGTGTATATATGAATCTGAAACCTCTCGATTATAGTACTTTCCATCTAGGATAGCCAATAGTACTTTGATAATGGAGTCGACGACCTAACAACCTAGAACCAAATGGCGGCTCAGAGGTCATAATCACCAGTCAGTTTACATAAATGTAAAGTAAAAATGCCCTGATGTTGCACAGGGGACCGTACATGTACATTGGAAAGTGACTATCACAACTGGCCAGTCTCCCTGGACAGTCATGGCTGACCTACTCCAACAGATCCTGGTAAACTGCTTATACAACTAAATTGGTAGTGATCAAGGGTGCTTCTTAACCGCTTTACGGTAAATGCATGCTTGGAATGTAAATGTGCATGACATTTTTTTATGTATATGTGTTAATAAGCTTACATGGAAGTGGCGGGGTTCAATTCACACATTATAATTCAGATTACGTTATTCGGATGTTTCCGGTAACCCCTTCATATGTCATCAATTTATCAAATATTGTTTGGGATTTGTTGAGGAGCTTTCGTCATATTAACAGTAATAGTCATTTAAGGACTTGCCAAGTTTTAGTGGTGGATGAACGCCGGAGTATCCGGAGAAAAACACTGACCAGCGGCCACTACCTAGCGACTGCTCCACGTAGGCCTCGTACCCGGAACCCGGTGGTGGAATGCTGGTGATCATAGACGATCAGACGCCTTTACCACTCGGCCACCGCAGCAACGCGACGTTTTGTTATTGATACGATAAATGTAGCGTGCCATGCTTTATAAAAGCCGTGGTTTTGATAAAGAGATATTGGATTGATTTTGGTGACACAAGTACGTATTCCTATAGGACTTGTTTAATGGCATCGTCAACGAATATTTTTTAAACACTTCTTCAAAATAAAAATGGCAATGGAAAAAATAAGTGTCCCTCAAATGGTCTAGCGGTATAAAAACATTGTACTAAACCATGTTTCAAACGCTGGTTGGTTCGTGAAATACAAATGTAAGAGCATATTGTATTAATAGTAGTAAGAACAGCATACGCACGATAGAGTTTAATACGCTCCCTCATCATATCGTGAGTCAATTGAAAGTGACAAACCACACGGATACTAATACACTAGTACATCGGATGTTTACAAAGCCTCGTATCACATTACTTTTCTTTCTAATATGGAGCTTTTTTTGCGTTTTGCTGCTGCAATATCTTTCCGCGCGGTACTAATGCGTTGGATTTAACTTGAACCCGTAATTGTTGGTGTTCAAATCATATACGTTTAGCTATAACCACCATAAAAGACTTTTTATAATGTTTACCCTAAAATGATACCAGAAAAGTGACCGCATGGTATTTATTACTTTCTCACTGGTTGAAATTGCTCGACGTTAAATTTTAAATGCAATAATTGTGGTTTGTGCAGAGTTTTTTTTAACGAAAATGAACAAATCCTCATTAACTATGAACTCAAAAGAGTTGTCTATTTTTGTATTTGTTTAAACTAAATAACAAAACCATGATTAAAAAAAAGATCATGCAAAGACTATGCAAAGTGCGTGCAGTTGTTTTGGTATATACCGTATAACTCCAATAATAATTATAGATTATCATACTGTATTTTCAGGGTTTGTCGTGAGAACAGTTTTTTTCATCGCGAGCACATGGATAAAATCAGGAGGCCACCGCAGGTGGATTCGAGATTTTATCTACGTGCGAGCGATGAGAAAAATTTTCTCACGACAAACCCTGAAAATACTGTATGATAAACTATTTATCATCTACATACTTCTACCTAATATATTTTTCCATCTAAAAAGTCAACTAAACACCATGTTTTCTAAATGCCTTCTTAGCTCAATGGTCAACGATCCCAATTCCTAATGACAAACGTAAACAAAAAGAAGATTTGTGCGGAGGAATACAATGAACCTGAAAACTATGTAGACAAATATTTGTAAAGCAACCATATCGTTATTGGCTTTTCCGCTTTTTACGCTTGAAATGGTGTTATTAACCTCACAATAATATTTCGTAACTTTATATTTATTTGTAAATGACAGACTAAATTCTTACGCGGATCACTTCTGTGTTGATATCACTTCCGGTTTAAGACGTCACCTGGCGCCAGCAGACGTTCTTTCTTTTAGAAAAGACGTTCCCAAATGCCGGAAAATAGGAAAATCCGTTCTTAATTTCTTCACAAGTTGTTCTCAAGTCATTCTCAACCTCTTCTTTGTTATTCTCATACTGGCAACCCATGCTAATGATTGTATCATGCTACCGGTAGGTGGTATAAAGTAGTATATAGATGATAATTCGTGTTATTTCTTCAATAAACCATTCGCTTTCTTTTTACTTCACTTTGATTGGAACATTTTGCGTGGAATGGATGTTGATGGTTTTCCCTTTCAACAAAGACTTCAGTTTGTTTCCCGTGTGAAACGTTTATTGTGACATCTTACTATAGTTATAAAAGAAACCAGGAAGATGAATGTAATAATAGAATAAAAAGAGTGACAACAAACAGTTCAACTGTACATTTTATATTTATTTGGTTTGGCTGTGAAGTTTGTTTACATTTTCTTTTACTAATCCTTTTTTTTATTTTGACAGAACTTGTGTGTTATGATAATTTATGTTACTATGTAATACTTGATGAGAGAACAAGTCTTGCAGTCTTGTCTACAAAATCATTTAAAGAAGACACGATCTTTCTTAATCGTTAATGATTCATAAAGGACGCTACCAGGTCATTTTATTTTATATGTTTAACTTACCAATTTTATAACTTTCTATGCTGGAAGCTTACCGATCAAACTTAAATTATTAGCAAATATATGTTAACAATTTTTTTACGGACGAACCTCAAAGAGCATGACACAGTATTTTATATTTGAAGAAGCTGCAATGATCTATAGTATTGTCCATGCGTGATTGTTTATCTTTTAAACTACTAACGTAACATAACGACTACATAATTAAGGCAGAAAAGAAGAATAGTATCTTCAGTACAACGTTTTCATGCATTTAGCAATAAAGCATCGAAGACGAGCACATTGTAACGAAAGTGTATTGATATGCATGTATATCAGATTCCAATTGTTCGATAGAAATGTTGAATAGGATGGGTTTTTTCCAGGTACACATGTAAAAAGACGCCAAATATACAGAAAACGAGGATAATTTTGTAACGGTGAATAATTCATGAATTTCTCTTAATATCATAGCTCCGTTAGCGGATGTGTTACTCTACGACGTTACTGGCTAAATAAAGCAGGATTTAAGCTAAATCATCTTAAAAGAAACCTGCCCGAAATCCACAATACGAATGATTTGTTTTAACTTCAATCAAATATTATACGAACATTGACATTAGTTAAACACCTAACTTCGGTTAGTCAGTGCGTTTACTAGCAAATGACGCAAAACCGAGAAGTGTATAATAAATAGTTGTCCCTCTGCCAGTTCTTCTATGCACGGTCGTTTGCGAATATCAGACTTCCTATGACGACGAACAAACTTACAACAGAGTTTCGAGAAATGTAGATCGGTAAAACTACGTTGTATTGTTGCTTTCATGATCTCATTTAGAGATATCATCTTTCTGTTTTGGTCGCTATGGATACCAAGGAATATTATTGATAATAATCCTTACTGTGGCCTTGTTTTCGCTATAACTATTTGTGTACCTCGTGAACGTGGCAAAACTTATGTTTTACCTAGATATACATAGCGTGTGTGGTCGACAAAGACGAAAGCGTGTACCCTTCCGAAACACCTGGTCTTATTTCCTTGTGGTATTTCAATAGCATTCGTGTTCACATTTGTATTGCATTCGAATCATCGTTATTTTCGCGTCTACAACATCATCACAGGATATGCGAGTAACTCGCTTATAGCTAGATTTTGTATGCATTTATAAAGTCACGGCTTCCAAATACATAACGTGTTATCCGCGTAAACCGCCCCCTTACTCGCACTTGGCTTAATGCCATGAAACCTTCACCATTGTATGAAACAAAATATAAAAGACAACCATACAAGAAAATAAATTCCAAACGCCCCTCATACAACCATAACGCCACATGCGGGCGTTACCAAGCAGCTAAATGTTCAAAGAAGTATATGCTATTTCCAATGTGTTTCCTGTGAAAATTATTCCATATGAAAGGCAATAATGGACCTTTCCTTATTGCTCACGTGGTAGTACGTTCTCGTGCTTTTACCATGTATTAGTAGTTAGTGTATATCTTTATGAGGATACCAGTGACTACGTTATAATCAGCTTTTTATACAGGCAGCGACTTCACCAAGGTCGAGCGGTTTTTACGTTATTGCTAGTGATATAACCGTACGGATTAGGACCGTAATACCCCTACAGAGCAAAACCCTCACACATAACGGGCCAATAAAGTTTACTAATGTGTTCAGGTAGAGATAAATAGCAGGAAATACCCGCTAGAGACAACTAACATTTCGGCACTCAAAACAGATGTGTTACTGTCTTCCTGTGACAATATCGCTTTTTCTAATTTCCGTTAAGTTTTTTCTGAAGACTATTGATCTTTTTTTACTGAATTTGCGGAAACTTTTTGACAAATGTTTACCACGTCGAGAGGAAGGGCCGTTTCCCTTAGGTAGTTTAAATGCGCGTATCCCATTACTAAGTTTGTTTCACCACTGAACAATGATACATGATCAAGTAGCAGTTTATTAACGATATGTAAACACATTTAACGCTTCCTTTACTCAACTTTGAACTCGACAATTTTTAAATGGGCAAACCATAGCGTTTGCGAGAACTTAATATACAATGGGTATTCCGTCTTTGCGTATTGCAGAGTTATCTTCTCTTGTGAGCAGGTATTGATTGTTACGTCATTGGTTTGTGAG
>JAUMHH010171325.1:0-10016 GCA_032359455.1 Chlamys rubida | reverse complement strand
GGTGTTGTTCAAATGTGATTAAAATGATTTATAATGTCTTGTACAGAATGCGTTTGGAAACATACTGCAAGTAAAATAATGGATGGTATAATTTTGATATATATTTTGAACAGACAAAAAAATAATGCATCATTTCCATATCATGATCATCTAAAGTGCATTACACTGTAACTTGTTATAATGCAGAAGAAATTGATAAAAACTTTTATAGATGGAATGAAATAGTTATGGAGAATGAACTGTTGGTAGAGCAACGTACACTAATTCGCATGATGTACAATCAAATCTGAAAAAAGTGCTATAATTTTTACAATTCATGTCTTCAAAACAAAACTTCAAAATGGTTTTATTGTGAAGAAACATGTTTTGTTTTGTTTGAACAAGGTAGCATTAGACACATGCTCATAACCCTCGTGGCTTTTCTGAACATCTACATCTGTATATTCTGGGTAAAATGTGTTTTTTTATCGCTATTCATGTAGCACATTTGGTTATTTATTTACACAACACATTGTTGAGTCTGGCTTTGCTAACAATTATCTGTGTGACATCTTAAAAAATAAACACTTCATAAATAAGTATCGAGCTTTGACCTATTGCCATCCTTCGTCGTATCATGTCCGTCGTTCCTCGTTCGTCGTCCGTTTACGATTGACATTTTCGACATCTTCAAAAAAACCATAAGTCCTAGGGTAATGGCATTTGGTATGTAGCTACGATGGAGTGTTATTAAACATGTTCATTTCAGGTCACAGGGGTCAAATATACCACAATCTTCAAATGACATATTTTCAAGACCTATAAGGCCTTGGGTCATGATAATTGGTCTGTTTGTAGCTGAGATCAAGTTATATCAAAGTTGTTCAAATAAACGCAATTGACTGTCATTCAAAGTAAACGGGGTTGTCTGTTAACAATTTACATTTTCGACACTTTCTCAAGAACCCTAAGACACAGGTTCACGATAGTTGGTCGGTATGTAGCTACGATTGAGGTCTATTAAAGGTGATCAAATAAATGACTTTGACTTACATTCAAGGTCACAGGACCTAATATGCCAACACATTCAAATGATTGGTGGACATTTAAATAAACACCGATTTTTGCTCAAATTTGGTAAGTAGGTGTATTTAGCACTGCGAAGTCACAGCAGCTACCCTTTACTGATTTAATAAGATGGCCGTCATTTCCTGGAATTCTGATTGATCGACATTTATAGATTAACCTAGTTCGCTCAAATTTGGTATCCAGGTGTATTATGGCACTACGAACTCTACCATTACTCTGTTTTTTTTATTTTTCAAGACGGCTACTGCAACTTGTTTCTGATATTTTGCAATATATATCATGCTTTTGTTTATCGCGATCCAAACGGTGGGACCAAGTTTGTTCTATTAATGAAATAAGGACAGACATAGTAATTGGATTCTGGTTTCAGGGCAGCCTTGGCAAAGCCTTTTAAGGCCTGCATAACAATATCCATGTCTGCTAGGATTCATACCTGTAAATGTTACACTTACAAATTAGCAAACCGATGGCTACGCATGAACACATTGGCCGCTCAACCAAAGGCCAAAAGTCAGGTATTGCTAAGGGAGACATTAGGAGAAGATTCAAAATATCTTTCTATGTATCATGATATATTTTATGCACTATCAATTTCTATTTGGAAAGGGTGTTCCAATGAAAAAGAGGAGGAACAGCTGCAAAAGAGGTAAGCTACATTTTTTTAATGTAAATGTGCGAACTGATCAATTTAAACGTAAAAAAGGGTTGTCGCTGAACCCCACAAAAAAGACAGTGGATGTTTGTTGGTCTTTCTGATAAAATCTTTAAATCGAAGAAGAGGATTTATTTATTGTATTCAGTTTGTATAGCTGTTCCTCAAAAATACTGCCTGACGACATGCTAATTAATTGTTGAACTATGAATATACATTAAGCAACAGGAAAGTCAGAAACTGAGTTAAGAGTTAAAAATAATAAAGCAGTGAAAATATTGCATATAACATTTTGACACTTAATTCTAATGATAGACATTGATTCAATTTTGCCAATTCCGATTAGTTCATGCTTTGCACTTAATAATGTTGTATTGCTAATCGGTAAATTTGCATAACTATAAATATTACGGAGGTCCAAAATAACTGAATTGAGCCTGTTGAGCTTTATCTTATTCTACAATTTTATCCGATGCATTTCATTCAAAATATTTTATATTATGATTATTCAAAAGTACATTTAAAATGTCCATTCGAAGTCAAATTAATCCTGGATTACAATTGGTTCACTAATAATGCGATAGGTTGTATATTATGTAAATAATATATAGGCCTCCTGTTATTTATTCAAATCAATATTTATTCTTAGAAGTCTATAACGCGTACATATTTGCTCACGAACGATGCTATTTATGCACGGTATATCATATTTACGAATTTGAACATACTTATAAGGGATGCACTCATCTACTTCATGTAACATATTAGTTGTTAAAAAAATCACACGTACTATTTAAATCGACCATGCTCTCAATTGATCTTCCCATAATATGTTGTTGACAAGTGTTCGTAACTTGTCAATATCGGTTTCGCTGTGTAGGTACACTTTTCTTTTATAAGTTTTTTGCTAATTGTTTTGGTACATATATCCTTGCAAACAACTACAATAACTTACATTGTTAGTAATGTCGAATACTAAATCAATAGAGTGTTCATCGTAGCAAATTATTATGCAAAGCATTGACATTAAGCCATTAACACAACTGTCAAGTCAGAGAGACAGAGACAGAGTGACATATATGTATTATGCCTAACAAAATAATAAATAAACATACATTGCCTGGAAATTTGTACCACATATAAGGTTTTTTGATCGCGAAAAACAACATAATTTTTTTTAATGTACCCAACCAGTAATATGTTGGTACCTGTATCCATGTAGGTTTGATAGCCAGTGATAGCCACTTGACAATGCAGAAAGTAAGTATTTGTTTTGTTTTTTTACATAATATCTAGTTTTACAATAGTTTTTTTCAAGCAGAGAATCAGAGCTGTTCGAATTGTACTTATAAAATTGTCTATTTTCGGTTAAAACAAAAAAATAAATGATTTCATAACGTTTGATGATGTTCGAAAGAATGACTCTTTGGTAACATGGTTTTCCATTATTAAAAAAAAATGGTAATCTCCATGTGTGATTTGTAAATGAAATAGTTATGATTACAAAACTATGAGTTTCGACTTTTAAAGTATTTCCCCGAATGTCATATTGTATATATGTATTGGTGTATTATCATAATTCATCATGCATTAAACTACTATTGAAAATATGAATGTCTATCATTTAGTGATTTAGCTACTTAATCCCTGATGTTTTGTATCCGTGTTTAACAATTATAATCACATATGAATGTTTGTATAATGCTGTTATATCACGTTTCTGTTTCTAGAAGTCTACAATAACATCTATACAGATATACAAAGTATTACTTTTATTTTTCTACAAATATGGTCTGGATTAATTTACGTTTCAAGTCAAATCTGGTTTACATTAGTAATTTGAGTTACTTATTGTAATTACTCCATCTTTAGTTCTAGGAGGTAAATCTAAAACGAGTGGTAATAAGTAATCCGATCAACTGTCTTTAACATTGATATTGTAAGTGTTTTGTAGACATTCAACTTAAATGTCGGGAATACATAACGTGTACGGTGAGTGTTCATGTATGTGTGTGACATATATATGAACATTCAAATAGTAATACTATTATGTAGCTACCAAAGACTGATGTGTGTATTTTTGCTTTAGAATGAAAAGATGGACATATCGACGGCCGAGTGGCAACCAAGAGTATGCATCGAACGACTACATCGTAAGTATGCTTCATTTATCAAAACAATCCGTCGTTACATTTAAAATAATTCTAGATATTTCACTAGCTTTTAGATCATTAACTGCCATTTGACCAGTAGATCTCATACTAAAAGGTGTATTTCAGTTATCAAATTGTTAGTCATAGGTATGTTGTTGACTTTCAAAATTCAGTAAATCACGTGTGTTTCTTACTTTCATCTCTTTCTTTAAAGCGCCCAAATCAGTTAGTTAATTAATATGAGACAGGTTTTAAAATATATGCCAGGTTAAATAGTAGTTGAATTCCATAAAGAATGTCCATTATGAACCAAATATTGCGTTACATATATATTTTTTACTTGTTTCTCTTACAGTTGAAACTGAACAAAGAATTACAGTCAGTACCTCCCCAGAGATGGAAGGCGATCAAAGCAAGTTGACACGTCTTATTTTGATTGATATAATTAACTATTATAGTCATATGATATAAACAGCCTAGCAATGGTACAATTCATGTGATGTTTAAAAAATGTATCATATATGAAAAATAGAAATTGTAATTAAAGTCACTATTTAATACAATGCATTATAATGGAGACGTTACGTACCCATCACTGCTAAGTTGATTGAACTATGAATACAAATGTATTTTTGCCAATTAATAATTATCCGTTTTTTACTTTGAATACTTTATAATAACAATGTTTGAGATTGTCTTCAAAATGCTCATACAAATTCAATAATCTGCCTTTATTACGTTGATACTGTTGTCTTCACTTGTTTGAATCGAAATTATTAGTGACAAAAGAATGCTGGATGCAACAAATTGGAAAACGCTTATTTCTGTAATAATTTTAACTGTGTTATGTTGTTAGTTATAGACATATACTATGAATGGCCTCAAATTAACAATGCTACATTCATTATATATATAATTACATATCTGATAGATATTTATATATTTATAGCCACTTTTATATAAATCGAACTATGGCCTTTTTGAAAATTATCATCCAATTAAACTAAATCCATCCTAAGCTTTTTATGATAACATATCTTATAGTTAAAATGTATCACGCAATCTTGCATCGTGATAAAAGAAACTGAATCTTACTTAAACTATGAACTTATGTGCTACATAAAGTGACTAGGATTGGCAATGCTTCCATTCTGCTGACGTTTAGAAAATGTATCATATCTAAAATATAGAAATCGTGACTTCAGTAATTTTTTAAAAGCAATATATTCTAATATGGAGATAACGTTTTAATTTCTGCTACTTAAATTGAACTATGAACTCAAATTGATTTTTGAAAACTTTAAATTATTCCTTCTTAACTGTTTATACTTTATAGTGAGAATAGTTCAAGATTATTTTTCAAATGTTCATACGAATTCAATAATTTTGGTTTATTACGTTGTAATTGTTAATTTCAATTGTTTGAATAGAGATTATGAGTGCGAAAAGAAGGCTGTATTCTACAAGTAGAATGTATTCAAAACGCTTATTTCTTTAATAGATTTAACTGAATCAGATCAGCGGATCACTTCACCGGAGGTTGACGCGCCGCAACGTAAGTTTTTAACTTTGTTATATTTTACGTTTTTAGTTTTAGACTTATACTATGAATTGCCTCAGATTAAAAATGCTTCATAAATATAACACATTGCAAATTAAGTGTTAGGGTAAGGGTTAGTGTTAGGTTAAGTTGCATTAATCTTTAATGTTGACCTTTTGCAACACAATTTCAAGCATATTGCAACTTAAGATTTACATACTGCAACTTAACCTAACCCTAATTAGACTTATGCTTATGCTGAAACGTCCACTTTGGGGCAATTTTTTTATGTATCTCGGGTCACTGAAACTACGACAACGCAACCTGTACCACCGAACAAGGAGACATCAATTCGCAGCATTACTCATGACGATACTCTGCGACCATTAATACCGTTGGAACCGAACTTCACCACGGAAACTACGCACGCGGAATATGGTCTAAATTCTGTCGCGGACCAGGCGCGCACTGTCCCAAACAGTGGTGATCAGGCTCACACGGAGTCGAGTATTCCTCCGCGCACCCAGACATCAACAGACGTGACGTCATCCAACATGGCCGCGCCCACGACAGAAAACATGACAATGAGGAACATGACGGAGGCGATGCAATCCATGCAGCATACCGTGCTAGGATTGCAGCAAACTGTGCTTGGACTCGTCGGGAATTCTAACCAACACCATATGGCTCCCTCTACTACCAACTCAAATGTTATTACGACATCGGAAGTGCCTAGGGATTTGACGTATACGATGCCTTCACCATCCACAGGTGGGTACCGTTTACCTATTTCCGAATTCGGGGTTCCATTAGAGTCTATCCCTCACATTGACATAATTTCCGAGAAACTCAAAAAGAAGATTTGGGAGGGTCACGACATCAACCTCGCCCACCTTCTTATGCCCCGACTAGAAACCAGAGAGGTTGAGGATAGGGAAGGTTCCTCCATTAACATCTCTTTCAACGAAACCGAGGATCCGAGATTGAATAAATCACTAAACATAAGTGAGTTTATCACCACTTTTGGAAAATTCAAAAGGACAGTTTGCCAGAGGGCCCCACATAGGCGAGTTGAACTAGACAGGTATGAGGCAAATATAATGGAAATCTCAAATGTGCACGGGGCGAAATTCTACGACTACCATTGTCAATTCTCAGCCAGGGCAGCCGCAGCTTTTAGGGACAAGATAGCCAAAATGGACTGGTCAATAAAGGACAATGGCCTTCTTGCTATGATAGCCGGGAACACCAGAGTGAACAATTGCAAACTTTGTAACCTCACAGTACACAGCACAGCAATTTGTCCTCAACAGAGAATGAAAAAGAACATGTTCCATGGGAGCCAACGTAACCATAACAACACACACTACCAACAGCACAATGACAAGGATACTGACCGTCATGGCCGTCAAAAAATAAAATTGAACGGAAGGGAATTGTGCAATAATTTCAATGCAGGGAAATGTCAACGGGGCGAAGGCTGTTTCTTTTATCATGCATGCTCCACATGCAAATCGACCCGCCACGGAGCAGATAACTGCTGGAATAACAACAATGGGAACCGTCAAAACAAAACAGGGTCTCTAAATCAGAACAAACCAAAGAGTCAATGACTACAGACAGGCAATAACATACAGGGGAACACCCCGGTTAACATCAATAAACTGCGGGAGGAGCTTAGCTCACATCCAGACATTAACTTCGTGAACTATTTATGTGAAGGACTAACACAGGGATTTGATACCCTCGTTTCAAAAACTCAATTACCCATCAAGGAGTGCCGGAACCTCCAATCAGCCATCACACAACCAGAGGTAGTTGACAAATTGGTAAAGGGGGAAGTGGATAAAGGCTTCCTCCAGGGACCGTACAAAATGTTGCCATTCGAACGCTATCGGGTCAGCCCTATAGGGGTATCAATCGGGAAATACTCGGGAAAACCAAGGCTCATAGTCGATTTATCAGCACCACACGAGGACGACATGCACCCAAGTGTTAACGATTTAATAGATAAAGAATCATGCTCACTCACTTACGTACGTATAGACGACGCAATCAAAAAACTGGTTCAGCTGGGGAAAGGTACCAGTATGTGTAAGACCGATATATCGGATGCTTTTAAGATCATTCCCATCATGCCTTCGCAGTACCATATGTTTTGTGTGAAGTGGAAGAATAGCTACTATTATTATAACAAACTAGCGTTCGGATGTAGATCCAGCCCAAAGATCTTTGACAATCTGTCTCAAGCGGTATGCTGGATAGCAGAAAACAAATATCACTTCGAACATATTCTTCACCTGTTGGACGACTTCATAACATTTGAACATCCCCACAAATGTGGGGAGAGGAATAGGGCCCTGCTGCACCTGATTTTCAACAGATTAGGGATTCCTATGGCAAAACATAAAACATCTGGGCCGGAGACAGTAATGGAATACTTAGGAATAATACTGGATTCTGATAAGATGGAGGCCAGACTACCAAAGGACAAACTTGATAGGATTATTGATTACTTGAAATCGTTTCAACAGCGTCACTCGTGTTCTAAAAGAGAACTCCTTCAGCTCCTTGGTCACCTCAATTTCGCCAGCCGTGTCGTAATCCAAGGACGGTCATTTGTGTCTCATCTGATAACATTATCGACTACAGTTAAAGCACTGCACTATCATGTTAAAATAAACAACGAATGCAGAGAAGACATCAAAATGTGGATATATTTCCTGTCCAACTGGAATGGAGTGTCTGTTTTCTACAATAACAAAGTGATTACATCAGATGAACTGCGTCTGTACACTGATGCATCAGGTACTCTCTGGTACGGGGGATACTTCAAGGGCCTCTGGTTCGCGGAGGAGTGGCCCATCGATTTGCACAATCCGTACGCAGCTAAATCCGAATTGTCGATAGCATTCAAAGAATTGTACCCTATCGTCGTTGCAGCCATGATTTGGGGTCACCTGTGGGTAGGACAACGTATCGTCTTCATGTGCAACAATTCAGCAACAGTAGCGATATTACACAAAGGCAGATCGAAATCTCCCCACATCATGCCATTAGTTCGTAGCCTCACCTTGTGTGCCTCTATGAATACTTTTACTGTTTGATCTCAGCACGTTCCCGGTCGTATCAATAACATTGCAGATGCTTTATCTCGGTTACAGATGACCAGGTTCAGACAGCTGGCACCGGAAGCGGCCCCATTTCCATGCAACGTACCTCCACCAACACAAGTTCTGTGGGATTCGAGCCGGTAATTCAAGAGCTGTGGACAGCATCTATAGCTCCTAGTACCAGGAGGTCATATGCCTCAGGATTCGATAAGTATCTTCAGTTCTTATTAATATCGGGACTTATCGCGAGTGTGCACTTACCTAGTCTACCGGTGTCAGAGAACTATCTTATACAGTTTGTTGCATACTGTTTTAGTAGTAACATTTCATATGCTACTATTAAACTCTACATTTGTGGTATTCGTTTCATGTGCCTACAGAACAACATAGTATATCAACATGCACAGGAGATGCCTCGACTTTACACTCTTCTTAACGGGGTTAAACGATTACAAGTGAGGAAAGCTAACCCAAGACATCCAATAACCTTTCGCGTACTAGAGAGAATTTGCTCCTACCTCAACAAACATGAAAGGGACCTTACGATGGAAACTGTGTGTGTAGTGGCCTTTTTTGGTTTTCTACGATGTGGCGAGTTCACAGTGTCAGACAGATTTGATCCTTCCATACACCTTTGTATCAAAGACTTAACGGTGGCTAAAGACAGCATATTACTCACTTTGAAAAGATCAAAAACAGACCCATTCAGGGAAGGCGTCATCATAAGGTTATTCCGTACCAACCACCATATTTGCCCCTACACCATATGCCAGAGATATATGGCACAGAGAACGCGCGAAAGGCCAGAACCAACCGACCCACTCTTCGTGAGCAATAGGGGACAAGCATTGTCTAGGTCCACATTTATAGCTTTGTTGAAACATACTCTCGAATGCGTCGGAATTGATTCTAGTGCTTATAATGGACATTCTTTCCGCATCGGGGCGGCTACTTCAGCAGCCAAAGTTCATATGGAGGACCACTTAATAAAAACACTTGGTCGATGGTCCTCGGACACGTACTGTAGATACATAAGGACACCAATAGACACTATTAGAGCCGCTCAAAGATCACTTGTATCAGGTTAGACATAACGATGGACAGTAGTTGAGCAGGCCGTTTATAGATGATCATACACATACGCTAGCTACATAAACCATATATAGCTAGTCTGTCAATAGTCATACAGCAGTTTTACTTAATTGGACAGTCACCATATGAATGATATGATATCATCCAAATTTATCTTCGTATGACCTATATATGCATGGTACAGTATATGATGGCAATATTAATGTTGGAAGTGATTGTGATATACAGCTATAAGTATAGACTTGGCAGTTATATACACGTAACACCTGTATATATATACGTGTCATTCATATATATATATGATATAAGATGTTTGAACATAAAGTTGAACTATCTATTTCATACGACATCATATATATATTATGTAATAACTAAGATTTGATCATGCAACTTGTTCG
>JAUMHH010171314.1:0-16159 GCA_032359455.1 Chlamys rubida | reverse complement strand
TGTCTCCATACATTGGATTTTCAACTAGGGATGTACTTCCTATTTCCGTTTAGCAATACACTCCTATTACCTTAATAAACATTTATATAATAATTATATAATTTTTATCAATCGAAAATGGATTTTCTAAGAAAGGAGATTAGTCAAATCCTGATGTTGGAATTAATTTGTAAATTATTTCATCTCATTCTTTATTCATAGAACGAAATAAAAGGCGAGCCTGATTTTGGTGAGTAATTAACATTATTGTTTTACTGATCGTTCGCTTAAGGCAAATTAATTCAGTAACACGTTGCGAAACATCTCTATAAGCAATCTATATTAGCTATTCACGGGGCGGAGCAAAACTAACTGATGTCAATATTTGATTTAATTTGCGTTAAACAGTAGTTACCATTTCATATGATTACAGTTGTACAAATACAGATCTAATTGTATCTGTTTTATATTCTACTTAACTATTGTGGAAACAAATATAGATAGCATCGCAAAAGCTTTAGGACAAGAATGGACAATTTTCGGAACTGCCCTGGGATACAGAAGTGCCCAATTTGACCACCTAAGGGAAATCTACCATGGAAGGCCTGTGCAGAGGAATCACGTTATGTTGGAAAAGTGGTGGAATGTCATGACGTCCCGAAAAGAACAATGTGAAGTTACTCAACTGTTAGCAAAAATCATGGATGATTCTGGCCTCAAAGGGATAGGGGAGGAATTTGCAAGTTGTTCTCAAGGTAAAATGACTGCTTGCAACGATTTGGATACGATTTTTGTTTTATTTCTTCGTTTCTGTGAATTACTTAGGTAACTCAGTGAAACATGAATACCAATCAGACATGTGTAGTCATGAAATTAATTGAAAATGAATGAGTTTATGAATGAATCAATTTGAAATTAATGAATGAAGTAATTGATTAAAAAAAAACAATGAATGAATGAATTAATTAAAAATCAATGTTACAGTATCTACTTCACAAGAAGAAATGGAAATGCTTGTTTCGAAGATCAGTTTTGATATTGAAAACAACTCTGCTCAGAAGGGTATGTAAATATAATTTAAAGTACCGTTGTCAGCATTTTCTCTAATAGCTCGATATGATGTGGTATTTGATAGATTCTATAATGTTATACATTTGATTTTTACTAATTTTGACATGCATAGTGTTAAAGACCTATTGGAGGCCTATAAATAACATGCTGTCTTTCCCCTTCACACAAATTGTTTCTTTACTCTTGCTCTGATGCTCTTTTAATTAGGTTAGTAAAATAATGTTTTTCCTCAACAACAGACTGTGCCGATCGGGTAGATATTAGTAATCTAGTAATGAAATTAACTTAACAGGTAATACATTTGAATAATTAACTTTGTTTTCTGTCAAATGTAATGTTTATTTGATACTTTGTCATGGTTTGCTTACAGTGTAGTTACTATTGTATTAAGGAGAAGGCTGACGATAAACTCTAATTAATAAATGTAAACATCTTTTGCAGAACAACTTCAATGTTTTATTGAAGAATGGAAAACTCGGGATAAAAAATATTTTGAGCCAAGATACTTGTCCAAAGCTAAAGAAATGCTTATTAAAAACGGATGTGTAACTCTGATAGCGCCCCCTGGTGACGGAAAGACAGCAACCTGTATGCACCTTGCACTTCAAATGATGGATGATGGTTATAGCGTTCATCCCATGAGTACACATAGGGACCTGAAAAACTGCAACCCCAATGAAAAAGCATTGTATATATTAGACGACCCGATCGGGACTACCATGCTTGAGAAAAGACAGGTGCGTAAGTTCCTAAAACGAAGTGCTGTTATAAAAAGTTGCATAGAAAAGGGCAGCACGAAGGTGATTGTAACCATGAGAAAAAGACTTTACAAGGAAGCAAAACATTTAATTCGGGACAGTTACATGGCAAAGAATTGTATCGATCTTACAGCTGAGTGTAATCGGTTGAATCCTGAAGAAAAACTTGGAATTATTGGTAAACATGGCCTTGCACTGGGCACATTTAAAGGGCACGTAACCGAAGAATATTTCCCCGGGTTTCCAGTTCTTTGTCATCTTCTATCTGTGCCTGATGCCAATGTTTCCGAACAGAAGCTTGACCCTGTTTGTGTGATTAAAACACAGATGGAGGACTTGAGACTCGCCAAAGGATACAATTATTGTGCTTTGAGCTTAATTGCACTTTTTGACGGTGTATTTGACACGGACATTTTATTAGATGTTGACCGTAGCAACTCACCCACGAATGAGAAAGTGATTGACGTGGTCCGTTCGTGCGGTTTGTCAGATGAAAGAAGGACCTTTCATAAAATCCGCAAGTGTTTTGATGGTATGGAGGACGTATATGTAATAAAGGATCAGAACGGAAATCATAGATTCTTGCATGATTTCATATATGATGCTGTTGCTGTCTTGTATGGAGCAGAAAACGTCCTAGTTGTCATGAGACATTTCAGTCCGGCGTTTCTGCGATGCCGGATTCGAGTAAAATCTACGAACGTAGATGTTGGCTTTGATCAGATAGAGCTGTTACCCAAATACTTCACAAAGTTTGCCGAACGCATATCTACGGACCTTCAGCATGGATTCATTACCGACGTCTTCACTAATCCGTCCATCCTAAGTGTTGAATTCCAGAGCTGTTTGAAAACATGTTTATTGGAGTACCCAGTAGACACAAGGAAGAAAATCCTCTCTTATCAACCAGAAGTGATTAATAATGATGACAAAGAAATGAAGAAGGCTCTTGACTTCGCTATTTTATCCGCCACACCGATTCACTGGATGAGTAGGCTTGGGATGTGTTCCTTTCTGCGTGAGTTGCTAGAAACATTCGATCTTACCTTTTTGAACTCATTACTGGGAAGTACCATGCCATTGCATTTCGCTGCCGGCTATGGACATTTAGACACAGTTAAGTTACTACTAGCTTTCAATGCTGACGTCAATGCTAGGTCCAGTCTCCGGATTGATGAAAGTTTAAAGGGTATCGGCGAGTATTACACTGGGTTTACACCACTTCTCTATGCATGCCGAGAGAACCACGTTGACGTAGTTAGTTGTTTGCTGCAGAATGGCGCCAATCCAAACCTAGTGCGAGACCATGGGGGCTCTCCAATGCTGATCACGTCAGACAAGGGACACCATATGGTTATCAGGAAACTGCTTGAATACAACGCAGATCCAAATATCTGTTGTGAGCATGGCACATCACCGCTTTTCTTGGCATCACAGGAAGGACACAGTGAGTCTGTCATGACTCTGGTGGAAGGCGGAGCTTTCATAAATCATAGGAAACCTTCAGGATTATCTCCTTTAAGCGTAGCTGTGAAGAGGGGTCATATGGACACTGTACTGCGTCTCCTGAACCGAGGAGCGAATATACACACAACAGACAATAATGGCAACACTCCATTACACATAGCTGTACTGGAGAGAAGGGAGGATATCGCAGAGATGTTGATATACCGCGGAGCGGACGCGTCAATGCTAAACAAGGGAGGACACTCTGCACGAAGTCTATCAATAGAAATGGACGGAACTCCTTTGATAAAAACACTCCATGGTCTTCCAATAACAAAGGGGTGGACATAATGACTCACTTGTTTAATGGATATCGAGTGTGGTGGAACCTGTCCCGCCTTCGCATTAGGACATTGCTGACTATCGACGCCATCAGAGAAACTTTTCTAGATCAGTATTAAAAGACTGATGAAATATTATAAATATACAAAAGATATGAATCTCATATACAGGTTAATAATGAACAAATGTTTCAAATTTGACATAAGACGAATGTAAAAAAATGTGTTTTATGACTTTTTGCTTTTTTAATGTAAACATATTTTAAAGTATGTTTGAAATCGATTTAAAAATACAGATTTTTATATAAATATTTTTCGAATTCATAGTTTAAAAATGACGAACAAACTAAACTTGTAAACCTAGTGAATTGGAGTTCACAAAAATGAATCCAATGCATTACCTTTTGTATCGGAATTCGAAACCTTGGGCGATTGAGTTTATTATCATTACACTTTTTCAAGAGTGTACGTACATAGTTTTCTAATCCTTACATATGAAATAATTAAGATCTTTTTTTGCATCATTGCAAATATGATCTTAATTTATTGACTTTATTCCTATATGTACACAGTTGAATGTTTTTAGAGATAATTTTTTTTTGAAGAATGAAATAATTTCATCATCAAATTATTTACATGTTAAAACAGGTACATATTCATGTACAGAAAGAATCATAATTACGAAAAGTCCATTATAAACATGCACGGTATCTTTTCACATATTTATTGTATTCTAAGTATTATTCTTACATAAACGTAAAACGCAACTTTCAAGCATGTGCAAATTAACCAGTTTATAATACTTTATCTTAAAAAAAATATTCATTCAAGTTCAATATAGGTTTAAGAATCCCTGTCCCATCGCAATGGGTTTTTTTTCGTATGAACAGTTACCTCCCCTTAACTTCGTTTTCGACATAGTTGTAGACCAGTTGGGCCACGACATTTCCGTTGACTAGGTATGTAGCTTATTCGGTTAGACTGACAATGACAATATAATGTCCAGGGCTTGAATCCCGATCTAGTCCCGCTTATTTTTCATGCTTGGGCACATTTGATGATTACATTTTGCATATTTTATCTATATTAGTTTACATAAAAGTCCAGTAAGGTATGGTTTTCTTTTCAGAAATGATTTTTCAAAGCTAAAGTCATGCCGTAAAAAAAACAGTTTCCAACGCGTAGTAAGAGTTTTCTGCATTGGTACATGGAATCTTCAACAACATTTTGATATTCATAGAATATAAATGTATAAAGATATCATATAAATATTTTCCAGGTAATATGATTGACTATTTTAAGGATATTTTAAGAGGAAATGCTTTAATATATTGATTTAATGATAAGTACCTGAAAGTGTCTTGTAAGTCCTTTATAGCTTCATGTTCAGTTTAAAGATTGACTGCTTGTGCAAATAAGTGTACATATTTATCTAATCATTAATCATATAACGTACTTTTTGAGATGAGAAAAAATATATTTTCATTCGCGATAGGTGTCTATGATATTATTGTCTGAGATACTTTAAAAAGAATATTTCGCTATCTTATCTAAAATGCTTTATGTTTACATTACTAAGGTGCACTTTACGTGTCAGATCCCTTTTATTGTAGAAACGGTAGCTGACACGCTCTGAAAGGGTTTGCATTATACAGGGTTTGCTGGTCTGGTATCCAAAAAATAAAACATTATGATTCGAACACTAATTAAGCTGTGCTCAAATACGTACATACAAGTACGTACGTAGATGTTTTGAAAATGTCCAACTTAATTGAATTCTAAGTATATGCATACGTAAGACGAAAGATAACTGCCTTGTTATATGACAAAGCATTGTCCCAAGCTTAAATTGTTTCGAAAATGTTCGACGGTGCATTCTCTTCTACATTTCTAATAATATAAGTGAAAAATATCAAACAGTTGAGCCATACGAAATTGATTACCAGATCCTTCCTCAATGAGGATTCTTTTTGGAAATCAGCGTATTAATGTTATAGTTTGTGTATAAAATGTACGGTAATGCACATGTACTAGTGTTTACAGTATCTTTTTTAAAAATAATAAATGTCCTGCAAACTAAAATTAACTGCCAGAACAAATGCATTCAATCTAATTCGTCATATCTTGTTAGCGATTGTATTCTTAACAATCACTTGAGAAACTCCAAACTGAAATTGTGATATTTAAAAAAAAAACATACATGTAACCATCTTTATTTTCCGGTAGATGTCACGTTAAAAACAATGAGGGCAGTCATGCTATACTTTGCAACCAGCCTTTGGATCTGCTACTGATGTTACATACCCTCCCCAAAACTGCAATTATGTTTTTCAATTGTGTGACTAAATCCAAGGTTCCTTTGTGATTTGATATTAGAAGAATTGAACTTGTTTATTTAGTGGTCGGAAAAAAAATTCCCATTTGGCCATACACTTAGTTTCATTATCTATAGGTATGTGTAACCAGCTACCAGTATTGTCGTCATTTAACAGCATGCTGGTCATTACTACCAGAACGGGGGAGGGGTTGTTCTACGACTGCCTCTACATGTGTAACATGGAGGTCCAACTTACTTGTAAAATATTTTGTAAATTAAAAAAACCGGATTGATATAAACTCAAAGCAATAACATATCGGTTTGCATTACCTTTAATCTATAAATGATATTATTTCAAATCATATTATTGTGGATATCTTGATAAGATTCATCAGTTTGAAATTATGTAATATCAAAGGTTTACTTTATACGTATTAAGCGTGTCGCAACGTTACAACACGTTTAATACGTACATTGTTTGTGTATAATGTAAAATTGTGATATTAATATTATTGCGGAATGGATTTGTTGTTGATTCGTTTGTATAAATATTTTGGCTAGGTGATCCTCCCTCATTACACACAATTTTCAATTATATTTCATGTTCATTAATTGTTAGCTCGGTGGACGGAGCACTGCGAGCTAATACTGTTGTGTGAGGATGTAAATACGTGTTAGGGAGACGATTAAAGAAAGAATAGAACTGATAAAAGTTCGAGTAAAATGGAACTCTTTTTGATTTTTAATGAATAAATATAAATTAATTCCTTTGTTGCCTATTGTCATTTTGATTGCAGAACACATTATGCGTTCTGGGTAAAATATGCTGTTGACTTCTTCACTTCAATCCCAAAAGTGTGATAGAGCAGTATTCAGTTAACAATGACTGTTTCTTCTAATCTTATCTATTTATGACATGCAGAGTGTTTTGACATTCGACTTACCTATGTCAAGTGTTACATATCCATTGGATAGCCCCTCAGAATATCAGTACAGTGCAAGTTCCCTGGATTCAACATATATGTTAACTCTATTGTATAGAAATATGCTAATTGTAGAGAGTTTTTATAAATGTAATCTACAATAGAGAGTTTGCTGTAGTGATAAGAGACCTTTTGCAGGGCCCACAGCAAGAAAATGTGTCACTGTGCGTATTGCGCTACATTATGGTTATCGTCGGTGTCAAAATTGAGCACAAACACATGTGTGTTTTCTATCAACATTTGAAACTAAGCCATAGGCAGCTGGATCTGTAGCCTTGCCTGGACAAAATTAATGTATACTGTCAAAATGGCACTAAATGTGTTTCTTTAAAATCAATTCCAACACTATACATAGATGTGTGTTGTTTTTAATCTCTTTTCTGACTTCATTTTGACAAAAATAAATAAAATATGATTCCATATAAAAAAAATTCTCCGTGAATTGTTCCCACAATATTTTCATGGTGCTCAGTTCCTTTGTTTCTGATATATATTTGCATAGTCACAAAGAATTTTTCTTTTTGTGACACCGTTGTGTTTATATTCATGCCACTAGATTTTGAATAATAACAGAAGTCACGTATTTACATTAGCAGTAAAGCGGGAAAATTACAAATCATCTATCGTTTAACATACGTAAGAATATAACTCTGAAATAAGATATTTTTTAATTAATTTAGATGTGCTATTGAATTATAAAAATTGTTTTCCACTGAGAAACTAAACTGTAAAGAACTCCTCCACTTTTTGCGAGGTATTTATGCTCGTGTCCAGGCTGAGAATAAAGCAAATTGTAATTCTATGCGAATATTTACACAAAAGAGCACGCTGACGCGAAAACTAATATATATTTGTAGGATATATTTTTTTTTATTAAGACATTAAAACATATTTTACAAAAAGGTGTCCACACAGAACTTTGAAGCTATATATGTTGTTGACCATTACAATCCAAAATATCCCAACGAAAACAGGATAGCTACAAACACAGAGATAAGGAATAGCAAGCATATGTACAGCCGCAGAAAAAATTTATCTAACATCCGGGAAATATCCCTCCATGAAAGATTGTTGTCCATCCATGCTTTTTGTGAGACAGATTTTGGTTCAACTTCCGGTTCATTTGTCTCACATGCACTCACTTTCTCTATATTCTTTTTATCCCAATCACATACAGAAAGATCACCTAGATTGCTGATTTTTCTATCCATTGGGGCGACACTCACTCTACTTGCTTTTTCCCTCACGCGCTTACCAGATCGCTTCCATCCACTAAGAATTATTAGGCAGCCGAAGACACAGTTTCGTATCCATTCCGTCACTTCCTCATCCGGGTGTTTGTGGTAGCAGTCAAGAACGATAATTGATAAGATGACAGCAACTACTCCCATTACCAACACGATCACAGTGTATACAGCTGTAATGTAGAACGAATCAACAAATCATATCGTATATGGCAGGACAGCAGCATTAAGCCGGATGGGCGTATCTTAAATAGTGGACTGTATTAGAATTATGTTAAATATGTTTCACATGTTACATTGAAAACAACAGATATAAGACCATAAGAACACAATCTAACTCGGAATAACGAAGAAAAACAATAAAAATGAACCATGGGGACACAAGATTAACTTGAATGCCGGAATCCTTGAAGTTATACTCCGAAACCACATGATATAAACAAATGTTTGACCTTAACTGAAGTGCATAACTTGATAAGTTATATAGTGATAGTGAGTTCGTTTGCATTTTAAATGAAATGTATGTTACTCTCCACATCTCTATAGATATATTACCCACAAAGGGACAAAGGAACAAAATATAACTACACCGTTCTGTGGACTCCGTGGTATGTTATGCTGTTTAAATAAGAAATACAATATAGATATCTGTTTAACAGTGCACTGTACATACACAGAATTGAGATGGTTAGCGACGCTGCCGGTATGTGAGAGGAGATGACCGTTAAGTATACGGCATAGGACAGTAGCACAGTCAAAGAGTATCCAATCTTCTCCCCGGACTCAGCTGGTAGTTTGAACACCAGTGCGCTGAGGAACGAAAGCAGTACAGTGGGAAGAATGGTACTCATGAACACGTAGAGGGGTCGCCTCCTCATCGTGAAATTGATGTGGAGAGAAGAATATTTCGCCTTGTCTATTTCTGTGCTGGTCACTTTCTCCTCGATGGTGTAACTGAGTAGCTCCCACTCGCCGTTTTCCTGGTAGCCCTGCATTTTCATGGGGTTTCGGGAAAAGTGTAAGCTTATCTCGCTATGAACAAAAATATATACAATATAATAATAGTTATAACATGATATTTCTGAACGATTTGTGGTCAATGCACTGTGAATATACAACAAACTCCAGCTTTAATTGCCTTCAATTCTTTAAATTAATGGCTTCAGCTGTTTGACAAAATTCATAAGTTACAACCTTTATTATTGTATTGTATGTTTTTATTCAATATTATGTTGAGCTCTTTTCTGTAACTGAAAGATAAAAACAAGAATATTTTTCTTTGCATTTTTTTCATTTTATAGTTCGATCTATTAATTTTCACATTTTTCTTAAGCTTGAAATAGGTTTTGTTGCATCTAACATAATACACAATATAGCAGCAGCAATCGGAAGACATATCACGTGATCTTACCTTTCAGTGTAGGCACGAGTACTTATGACGAGGGAACAAATTTGTGTGTCGAAAGGATAGAAAGTAACGTCACAATAGCACTGAACAGCGAAGATGCCCGCAGGATTCCACTCTACAATCCCCGTGTGCCTGATGCGCATGGGAACATCCGGGTCACGGATAATTGACATGTCCAACACACTTCAAAATTATACGTGATCAACAGAGTAATACAATGAAAAGTAATTTTATCATTCAAATATGAATATATTCACATAAGTATTAATATTGATTTTTTTTGTAAATATAAACAAACCTTATGTCCTCTTATCATCGCTTAAAAATAGAAATGACACAAATTTAATACGTGGTATTTCTTTGTATATATTTTGTATAGAACACTGCATATTTTTTTAACAGAGATATAATGTCCATTTTCATTTTATTATAGTTCTGTTGCAAATTCTCAGAGATGATGACACGATAAATTGATGCAAGGAATCGCTTATGAAGATTTACATCTAAAACAAACGCTCACCAATTTTTTTTTCTATATAGATAATTTATATATATATATATAAAATTATAAAAAATTTGGTTGTGTTTTTACCTATATACATTATATATATTGTATTATTTGAATATGCGGACGTTAATTACAAAAGTAAATGAAATACAATGGTGAAGAAAAGGAAGAAGTTTATATTATATCAAATATTCTGATCGTAACAAATCCTACTCACGAGTTTTCGATGTTGATTGGGGGTAGCCATGTGTAACTTTCTGAGGTGAAAATATTGGGAATGGACCGCGATAACTGAACTCCATCTTTGTCACTTCTGGTGAAGTTTGTCCATTCCAACCTTTCGTCTTTCCATGTCTGATTAATAAAAATAAACATATGTACAAAATGGGAAGTAAGCATATAGAGTTTGGGTTGTGTGTAGTTTACGTCATATTAACAGCTACGGCCGTTTAAGGACGTTCAATGTTTTGATACAGGATTAAGGCGGATAACCAGCGACCTACGACAGGTACAGGTACCTGGCGACTTCCCAACGTAGGCCTCAAACCTGCGATCCAGTAGCGGAGGGCTAGTGATCGTAGACGGTCAGACGCCTTAACCATCGAAAGTGATATGTGATACTATCGTTTTGTTTATAAGCAAATCGATATAAACAATCCCGGTGACACAGTGATACACATATTGCAGATATAGGTGGTCGGGTGTCGCAGTTGATAACGCGCTCATTTTTCATTAATGCGTCAGTAGTTCGATTCTTTGGTACTCTGGGGTTTCCTCATTAAGACATTAAGACCCCTGCGCGGTAACATCAAGGCCAACGAGAGTTATTGATATAAATTGAAATTACTTATTTCATAAGTGTTGTAAAATAAATTTGATATAATGTTGTACCATTGTATATTGTATATTTTTGCTGCAGTGACATATTCTGTGTACTACATAGAAAGTATATAGGATGTGTCAAACATGCACATTAATTCTGATTTAGTGTATATCAGTGATGGATACAGATAATGAATCTTTACGTAGAACGGTGAGATACATTGTACATGCAATATGCTTCATTATATTTATAAAAAAAAACAAAAAAACCCACTAATTTGAAAATCTTCAAATTAACATTAAAATAGATTACAACTAATGAGAAGGATTATTCGCGCAATCTATAAGTGCACCCATCCCTCCAAAGTAGCCGTTTCCTTCCGTATCCCGTCGGGAAACACATATATTATATCATTAACAATGGGTTTAGAATTTCGAGTAATGTAATTAAAAAAAATGCAATAGTAATCATGACTAACTACTGCTCTATTGTTCTCTATCAGAAGGCATCAAATTGATGAGATCATATTTCAGTGTAATGCCACAAATACGGAGAAAATAAAACGCCACGAAACATAGCGTTACACATTGGTTCACAGTTGGTTAAACGGAGTGAAAATATATGCACGGTAGACCTCACTAACAGTGACTATTAATAAATTACAGTAAGCAGTGAGATGTAAACTACCGCTGTTTTTGAAGCCTCTCCAGAAAACAAATGAGTATATCTAGAATACTGTGGAGAATCATTTGTGCAGATCCTGTTGTTCCCAACTAAATTGGCTGAATTTTAAAACATCTGCAATACTGAAATATCTTTGAAAATAAAAAAAAAAAAAAAAAAAGTATGTACCGTAAAAAACTGGATTGTGAAGCGAGAAATTTGTACCGACTTGATAATATAAGTTTAAGTGTTACTATTTACAGTAATGCACACAAGTTAAGCGTTAGGACTGAAAAAAACGTGTCATTATTTCGACATAATTCATTAAGCAATATACTGGTAATGAGGTACACTTGTTCAAAACATCGTCACTTATGATGTCTAACGTTTTGTTGAAATGACAAACAATACAATTGACTTTGTTCTCTATTGCAAGCAGTCCGTAGTCATTCATTTCAATTTTGAAAGGTGACTACGAAATGTTCTATGCTCTACCATACACCACACTATATGCAGTGGAAGTGATCGTATGTCATTTCTACACAACACATTGTGCACAATTGTACCTCATAATCATTTCATTATCTATTTGAATATTTTGAAAGAAAGACATTTGCTGCTAATGTTTAAGATAATTTTATGCGTTTTTATTTAACTATTAGTGTAAACAGTCATTATTACCGCCATGCTTGATTATTACCCGTATGAGGGATTGTTCCCCGGTCTGTTTACTACTCACCACAAACATGAAAGCTGTAAGTGTCATCGTCTGCTTTTCAATGTCCTTTGAAAATAAAACTTAATTTGTAAGATTTTATTTAATTTGTAAGATTTTATGGTTTTACAAGAACAATATCTCCACTGATAAGTGTCAACTCAAAGATACCGACCCTTAAACATACGCCATACACAAAAACGCCCCGCGTTACTCGGACTATCAACACTTGTTTGTATTAGAAAATTTGCAATTTTTTTTGTCGAGAATTGTTTTACGAAATTCTGAACTATATTGTATCTGCACAAGCTTGACCACGCAAATGTTTCAAAAGATTATAAATAAGTACAGGGAGTAAAGGGGAACATATATTATAAAAGACATACGAAAAACGTTTATCAGGGCACTCGTTCCATGATAAAAGAACAACTGACATCTAGAGCGCCTCTTTGTGGTAACCTTCAAAACGAGGCTAAACAGTTTGGGACAAAGGAGGAACTTAAATCCTTCCTTTATAAAACTGAAGCGGAACTGGACTAGATCGATCGTCGGCAACAAGATATTTTAATTGGTAGAGCGTCCGTCTAGAGTTTGGAGGGTCCCGGGTTCGAACCCCAGTCTAACCGTGCATTTTCCTAACTCCTATTACAAAATAATATATAATAAACATTGAGGACATAAAAGACATGCATCAAATGAACAAAATACCATAATGTTTGTGAAGATATTAGAAAAATGCACAGTCGTAAGAATCACGCAAAATAAGAAGAAAATCAGTTTATTACGACTACTTGTACTCAATATAAATGTGTACAACGAATTCCACATGCTTACCAGTTTGTTGACACGTTGCAGTCGAATTGACAGGTGGACATGAACAACACCATGTGGACGAATTAACTTATCATATTTGAGTGGATCGAATATTTGTAAGCGTAATTCCTGCTCCATATTCCGGCTAAACCTGTCATACTCATCATTTTCGGAAGATTCTTCACTACCGGAACCGCTGCTGGAACCGTCAGGTGGTGGTTTTGGAGGTATCTGTGATAGCACACGTACAGCCCCACCTGTGCATAAAGATATCAAGACATACTACAACGACTGATCAAATTAATTTGTACATCATATTTAAAATACATTTACATTATCGTATATATTATATCATATACCTGCTTAAACTTTGTTCAAATTAGATCTACTATATAATAAATTATATTCGAACTGTCGCTGTTACCCGTCCGTGTAACAACCTATTGACATCAGCACGCATCCGGATGATATCATCCGCTTCCGGCTACGTCTTCTGATATCTTTGTTTATAGTGGCTAAACAAAAAGTTCAGTCTTGGCCCGCTTCAAAGAAAAACAAGTTTGATATCCTGCGGAATACACTAACAAATCACTTGCAAACAGAGTAACTGACTAAGACGATAACATTAACAAAAATAAATCAAAAGGTAAGGAAAGAAATCAGAGCAATGATTGTAGAAAGTTTGCCGAAAGTAAGACAAACAACAACACGCAAAGATATTCGATGTTAGTTTTAAGGCTATGTTTGTTATCAATGTGCAAAAAATATTTATGTGATGGATATGTTATGGGCCCTCTACCTATCACAGACCTGAGCAAATACAAGATGGAGTCTGATAGAAATCGAATTATATAATTACTTTTTAAGTAACAATTTGGGCAATATTTGATATCTTTGGCTTAGTCAATGATAAAGAAAGAGTTCGATTTATCATTACATTATTACATGTTTATACAACACCTATGTTTTCATGAAGTTAAAATATACATTAGTATCAGACTATTGGGTATACAAATTCCTTTTTTATTCATATAAAGCTACATCATTGTATTATCATGTTATTATCTACAGCTGTACAGCAACCCATACGGAGGCAATGTTATCGTTAATCGAACTATTGATCAGTTATACTTTTACAAGAGAAAGACACTATTGTATCACTGATGTTATCAGACTACAAAATAACTTTTGTTTTTAAATGTCATCATATCTATTTGCCAATTAAGATAATAGGTTATTTAGGAGGGTACCTATCAGCAGTAATGACGTACGTACTGAGTTTATGTCTTTGTCTAATGAATACAAAGGATAGTATGAGACTAATTTGTGATTTTACATCAATCATGTGAGCCGGTTGGAGAATAAACCGGATAACTTACTAATGAGTGACATACGTACGTGTTGACAAACATCTGATGCACAGGATCAAACACTGCTATCAACTGACTGGCATCCGCAATTAACGACAAAAGTAAAAACAATATATGTATTATATCTTACAGCACGAGTCTGTGGTATCTGCTATCATCACTCTGACAGATCCCAGAGGGGGTGCTTTATACTCATTAATTGGGGAAATAACAAGGACATGTGAACGAAACATTCGCTACGATTGCAAATTGAAATTAGTTCTCTTATCTAATCTTGCAATTAATAAAATCAAAGGTTTACAGGTATAACCTATCAAGAAATCAATACGACAGTCTTAAATTGAATAAATGTACTACCTTCAATCGAGATTATTTACGTCAACAAATAGATGGTGATATCAAACAAATCTGTTTGATTACTAGTGAAAGAAGACACGATAGAACGGTTTGTTTATAATTAATAAGTCAATTAAAAGAAAATGAATTAATTGTATGATTATGGAATATTTGTCATGTGTCAATGAAGCGACTTTTTAGAAGATTAAATTTGTTTTTATAAATTATTTGATTGGTCTGTATTCTAATTTTTAAATTTATTGGATTTTTTCCGAAAAGGATAAAAAAAAATACAGAATTGAAAAACTGGCCACAAGGATAAGTTCATGTCTGTCAGGTTTATTTTTTTATATGTTTATATTTACATGCTATGAAACGACTAATTATCTGTTGGAAATTACCATTAACAAATGGTATTTATTGTATACGATTTTGTTTTTCTATGCATAAGAATAATATTATAAAGATACTACTGCAGACAATCGAGTCATTTAACAAAGAATAGTTCTCTGTTGCTCATATTTGCCTTTATTTCAATAAGGATATGTTACCATATGGCATTTTCAATATCCTACCTCGTATCAATCTGAGGCCTTCATATCAGACCGAGGGGTTGGAGGCCCGAGGGCTGAAATAGATCGAGGGTTGATACGGGATAGGATATAAATGGTCAAATTATATACTTTTCTATATCCAACTACATGTTTTTAATATTTCACTGCGATATCAAATTATTATGAACAACGCAAATCAAGAGATTTTGAGAAGTGATTTAAAAAAAATATGTTTACCTCGAAGTAAATCATGAGATGTGGTGAATGTCTGGCGGATAATGCTCTGTCTGGAATATGGCCTATGCATAGCTAGCGGTACGCGGAAACAAAGGATTTTGAGGACAAGTATCTTAATTCATTTCATGAAGATGAAACGACGGTAGAATAAGTGGGGTTTTTTATTGCACAATATTAGAAACAATAATCAATTAAACACATAGGCAGCACTCGCAAGAAAAGGTCACATGCAACAACGAATTATAACACTTGGATTTAGGATTTTATTAAAATTCAGGTACACCATATACCGTAACAAGAGGACACAGTCAATACACATGTGGAATTACAGTCGTTGCAATTGTCATACAGATTGATAGTGTAGTAGATAATATTACAATTTACTATTTTATCTTAGAGATTTTCTTTACTGAAGTGGCCATAATTTTCGTACCATAGATACATGTTCCAGTGTTTAGTATTTCTGTGACAATGATTGTCGTTATTTTCTCTGTTTCAACCGAAGTTAAGACAATTTCGATTTCAAACTTGTTGGTCCCTAGCATCACCGATGAGTCCTAGAAGGACGAAACAGCTGTATGATGCAGTGTTAT
>JAUMHH010171303.1:0-16159 GCA_032359455.1 Chlamys rubida | reverse complement strand
AGTAATAGGTTGATATCACACTAGTAGCCAACAGCTGGTAGTAATAGGTTGATATCACACTAGTAGCCAACAGCTGGCAGTAATAGGTTGATATCACACTAGTAGCCAACAGCTGGTAGTAATAGGTTGATATCACACTGGTAGCCAACAGCTGGTAGTAATAGGTTGATATCAAGAGACAGGACAACTTACTGAGGCAGTCTTCTTGGTCTTCTTTTTTCTCTTACCACCACCAAGTTTTATCTTGATGGGTGCGACAGTTTTCTTGGTCTTTGTTTTCTTGCGAGGCTTCTCCACGGGAGCTTCATCTTGAGGTTCCATATCCTCATCACCCGTAACTATGGCAACGGAAACAGATTGTCAGGACAGAGGTTACCATGTAACTTGGTGTGACACAAACACAGTAAAACAGGATACACAGTAGTGGTGAAAATCAGATAGCATTACATAATCAATTTAATACTTACATATTTAATATATCTTGTTGCTTGCGCTTTATTGTTAAACTATGTACAACTAAGAGATAGACCACAATTTGTGTTTTTCGTTTTTTCTCTCTATAATATTTAGTTAATATCAAACTGAATGCCCCCCAAAACAGGAACACATGATTTTCCCATAAATGGACAAAACTTCAATTTGATATCAAAACATACGTTAATTTAATCTTGTCATTAAGCTAACCAGACCATGAAATAGGTCTGTATCTCCACTATCATACCGTTGTCCCTGATGGAATCATCAGCATTGTCCTCCCGCTCGGATTCCTCCCTATCCCTCTCCTCCTCCTCCTTCACAGGCTCTGGCACCAGCTTTTCCTTGACAGGAGCAGGAGCGCCGGCGTCCCTCGACTTGTTCCACGCCGCCTCCAGCTGATTGAACTCTCGGCACTTGGCGCCAATAAAAGTCACCATCTTACCCATAGGCACCTGGTAGTGACAGAAATTGGATTGAAAATAAACTTTACAGGGAAAGTATTTTATTATCAATTTAATACTGCAAAAGTTTGCTCAGTTCAGAATTGTCACTAATATTTTCTTAATGACACGGTGTCCATTCAAAATTTAGGATTCTTTATTTTGTCAACATCATACACCCTAAACAGATGTCTTAATATTTTTCTGTGAATATTAGATGTTGCACAGGGAAATTGAAGAATGTGAGTTTTCTAAAAAAAAAACTTCTTGACACCAAAATTAACATCCCACGGAAGCAATACTTTCCGCGAAAATTAACAGAAACATTTTAACATAAGAAGGAATGTATAGAGGATATTTAATGAATGTTGGTTGAGTACCATCTATATTTCACGAGTGTGGCAAAATATTGAAGTATTCTGCCACACGAGTGAAATACATATGGTATTCAACAACCAATCATTAAATTTTGTATCTATTTCATTTTTCAAAGCTTTAAAAGAAATTAGCTGTCAAAAATGGTGTAAGTGCTGCTACACATCAAAATCGCATTGTTGGACAGGAACAAATTATTATGTTGGTCTATTATGACGTCATAATCAAAGACTGCCGAATATGTATTTTATCGAGCTTTTTGATTGGCTACTATATTTATTGTCTTTGTATTCTGTATTTTCATTGGTCACCGCAAAGTTGATATCAAGTTGATGGAATTTGATTACAATATATTTTAAATGGCATACATGGAATTTAATAATGCTGAAAAAGTATTGATGACTTTTAAATAATAATCAGGGTGCAAAATAAGAAAGAAAACAGATAAAAAAAGCCATTGTTTTATATATTTTTTTACGTTCCAATTTAGATGCTAGACTAACTGGTCCATTAACACCGGTACCTTTGGGTTGGCCTTCTGTATGAGGGGCTGGACGTGTTGTTTAAACAACGTGTAGTTGTCGAGTGTTGTAAAATCATCGTCGTCATACTCAATCTCTATGTTATTGATGCCCAGCTCGTCGGCGATGATGTCAGACGGAGATTTTTTCTCCTGAAAGAGTAAAATTGATCACATATATGATGGGGTGAATGTATGGTATATTCAAACATGGCTTGTAACAGCACCAATGTTAATTCCACGATTCACAACCTTTTGAAATATGCACACACGAAAACTTCACGACATTAAGTTCAGTATTCTTCCACATACTCTACTGTTTTGTTGTACCTTACCTTACGCTTTCTCCACGGTAGATTTGGAACCCCATAGTCATAGCGTAGTTCTTGTCCAATTTCAATCTTTCTAGTAGCGAACAAGCATAGTATTGCGGTTGAACCTTTCATAATTTTTCTCATTCTGGCATTGATTTCTGAGCCATGGCCATCATTTACCATTCTCCCAAGCCCTTGCGAGTTTGTTGTATCAATGCTGAAAACAAATTTTGAAAATGAAATTATTTATCATACAAAAGGTTTATTTAATTTTGATATAGGTGAGCTTAAAAATGACCATCATAGTTTTTCGGGGTGAATACAGCCAATATTTTCTAATATTGCAATATTTTGCAGTATTTTATCCAATTCTGCAGCATAAAGCAATGCATTGCATAACGTTAACTCTGGGAAACATTGCTATCTTCATATTAAAAAATGAATAAGATTAAACAAAACATGAGTGCTTTGATGACATGCTCTTATTTTAATAGATGCAAGATTTGTTTTACACCCAGTTCAAAATATAACTATCTTTCAGCTACACCGCAACTTGCGAAACCTGTTCGGTATATACAGAACCAGTTACAAGCAAGTGGTAATAATAATAGATTTTGTAATTAAAAAAACATATCTAGGTTCAAAAACAGACTGTAAAGGATGATTAAAAGGTGAATCTTTTTTCTATATGATTGCAATATTCATATATAAGTAAATTTTTAAAACCAATTTTTTTAAAACCGAACGGATTTGAGTAAAATTGTAAAAAATTTGAATGCAAAATTCAAGGCTGACGATTGCTACTGAGCTGAGTGCTGAATTTCTGGGAGGGTTCATCACTGAATGGAACATTTCATGCAACAACTTTGAATTCTATATGATCAAAGTCAAAGAAAACCTCCTTAAATAAATCTTGAGTAACCAACTACTGGGCTCCCTTTGATGGCCCAAGTCCAAATTAGAATTTAGAACTGTTTCTTTTGCAGTCACTAAACCATAATTTATCATTACATATATATTGCAATTTTATTAAGGATTTTTAGGTATTACATTGAACTATGAATTATCGTAAATAACAAGCCTGAACAAATGATTGGCCACTTAAAACATTAAAATACATAGATCTGCAACTGTACCAATGAGTTTTGCTGTTGTGTTTGAAGAAAAACTTGAACCCTGTTTCCTCAGTTTCCTTTGGCTTTTCATCACTGGCTACTGATAAGATTCCTTTGTATTCTAAAAGAAAATCCCCTGACAAAAATTCTTTCCCAGCAAACACTCCATAACCGGTGAAAAAGTACAGAGCATAGATGTTCATAAAATGTACATAACATAAAACAAGAGATCCCAGAGGGATCTTGGCGCACACCATTGAAAGACTTTTATTACATGTAGTTCTATGTAAAATCATTCTATTCTCTACTTTTCTCCCGTCTGTTGGATTGTCAGTCATATCGACAGTAAATGTGTCAAGTGGCCATCTTTCAATCAGTCTCAAAATCAAATATGCACAATCTAAGACCTAAGTGAACCTACATACACACCTGAAAAAGATCCATCTTGTACTTTTGGAGAAAAAGTGACGATAAACTTTAAATTTCAAATTCCAAGATGGCAACCCGGCGACAATCTTGTTCATTTCATCAGTGTTAAAAATCTAATACTTTCTGAGAAATAACGATAATGAACTTCGTATTCAATTGTCAAAATCAAAGGTGGCTACCTAGAGGCCATCTTGTTTTTCCAATCAGTCTCACATTTATCGTGCACAACTACAGGCAAAGGGAAACCTACTCGTGCAGTTTGAGTAATATCCCTTTTATACTTTCAGAGAAATTCAGTGATATTTTTTGTCCTGTTTGACAGCTGAAAACAGACTGCTTCCCAAACAGACTGCTAGCCAAAATGTGTCATATTTTACCAAATGAAGCAAAAATCTGGAAAAATGTTCCCAATTTTATAAAAGCACATGTATCAGGTGTGTTTTACTAGCTAGCTATAGGCTACAGTGTATATGATATGGTTACAGGGGGGAAATACAGAAAGTGAAAGGCATGCAACATTTGACCTTTGCCAAATTTTATGTAGAGTATTTCAATGTTTAATTTGCTTGAATAACTTATCACTGGAAGTTTATTAAAAGTTTCACTGTGTTTTATGAACATATCAATTAAAGCATCTTCTTTTCCAAATAAATACAACCTACCAATGTATGTATCAATAAATTTCAATATTAAATCCTTCTCATTGTTTCCTTTTCTGGCATCTTCATCTGGACTTTTTGAAAGACGTTTTATGCGAGTTCGAGATCTTGTTGCCATACCTGGAAAAAATGCAAGCATTGAACAAATGGCAGCCATGCTTCATGTTAAAATAATTAATCTTACTGGTAAATATATATAGATAATTTGTTGTGCATTGTAATTCACATCATATTATATGCAATTTAAAATACAAATTTATGTATTTCTAGTGATGTTCTGGTATATTTGGCTAAAGAAGAAAATGTTTGAATATTTCAACAACCTATGTGACCTTGAAAGTAAGACAAGGTCATCCACATGAACAATCTTGGAAATCCTTCATCCCAGCATGCTACTGTTCAAGTATCATGACTCTGGGCCTCTTTGAATGTTGTTACCCATTAGGCTGCTTCACCTGTGTTCGAATACTGTTTCTTGACTCAAATTTTTCATTCGGCAGTCATGAATTCAAATCTTTGTCTGTGGCTACCGGGTATATTCAAGTACAAAAATGAAAGAATACTTCTGACTGGTTCTGACATCATGACTTTTGATATTCTCGGAGGAAGTTTACCCCGATAAAGACGAAAGGAGTACGAGAACTGAAGTTGGATCAAATTAAAGATCACCTTAAGACTGTGGAAGGTGATCTCTTGACAAGACTCAAATACTGAAATAAACAAAGGACAATAATTTTTGCAAAAATGGTTGAATCAAAATGCCACTCAGAAAAACGTGACTAAATATCATGATTATAAAGCATACCAAGGTTCAAAGAGATCGGTTGAAAATGTAGGACAAACAAAAGTTTACGCTGGACTGAAGGACAGCTACACAACGTTGTACCATAATAGTATTAATACTCCCCTCAATGTTTTACCGACATTTAAAAATGGATACATGAACTGTTAACTTACTTTTAAACTTGATTCATATTCTATTTGAGACATTAGGACAGATATTTAACAGTGAAAAACATCTTATGTTTATCATGTAGGAAATACAATAACATGACTTAAATAACTGGGACAGATGTCTGCACCCAGACTTCAGGAATTAAAAAATGATAATAGAAATAAGATAAAGTGTATGTATACTATAGAGGCATTATTTATTACTTAATTTAGCCATTAAAATTATTTTTTCTATGCTAAATATTATGCCAGTTATAAAATAAGCAACTGAATTTAGGGGAAAAAAATCTACATTTTTTTATACAGGTTTTTGTTTTCGACTTATTCCATGCACACTGGTAGTCTAAAGATTATAATCGGGCAAATAGATTTCTTTGTCAACTTGTCCTAGGCATGTTAATGTGGATTAAAAAAGAAGTATGCAAATAACCTCCTTTCTGCATACATCAACATTTCCCCAATTTTCCAAAATGCCGCAATATTTTCCCAATGCGAAAGCAACAGGAGGCTGAAAAATAGTGGCAAGGAAAACATTGAATTTGAGAAAGATCCTTGCAGTACTTCCTGAGAAATAGCGATAACAAACTTCAACTGTCCAAATCCAAGAAGACTGCATGTCGGCCATTTTGTTTATAAATTTATTTATTCCCATAAATCTGAATTGTTTCAAAACTACACAATGCACAACTAGGGACCGCTGAAATCTATATATAGAGTTTGATAAAGATCCTTCCAGTACTTTTCAAGAAATAGTGATAACAAGGAATTGTTCAAGGACGAACAGACATTATGGATATTCCATTTCCCAACAAAATTGTGGTGTATTAGATATACTAGATTCAATGTCCCCACAAAACTGGTGTATTAGATATACTAGTGTATGTCCCCACTACAATGAGATATTCAATGACCCCACAAAACTGTGGTGTATTAGATATACTAGTGTATGTCCCCACTACAATGAGAAATTCAATGACCCCACAAAACTGTGGTGTATTAGATATACTAGTGTATGTCCCCACAGGCCACTACAATGAGATATTCAATAAACCCACAAAACTGTGGTGTATTAGATATACTTGTACTAGTGTATGTCCCCACAGGCCACTACAATGAGATATTCAATGTCCCCACAAAACTGTGGTATATATTAGATATACTAGTGTATGTCCCCACAGGCCACTACAATGAGATATTCAATGTCCCCACAAAACTGTGGTGTATTAGATATACTAGTGTATGTCCCCACAGGCCACTACAATGAGATATTCAATGTCCCCACAAAACTGTGGTATATTAGATATACTAGTGTATGTCCCCGTTACAATGAGATATTCAATGTCCCCAGAAAATTGTGGTGTAGTAGATATACTTGTACTAGTGTATGTATAATGTCCCCACAAAATTCCTTGTTTAATATAATTATACTAGTTTAAAAAGTTGATGTGGGTGGATGACGATGCCCAACACGGCATATTATGCTCTTATGCCTTTCGGGCAGGTGAGATAATAAGTGTAATCAATGATTGCAAAGCTCACTGGTGGCAGCCAGAGCAACATATCAAATTAGTTTCAATATAATGTATAAATCATATATTAAGTTGTATCAAGATCAATTGCAATCTCAGTAAGCTGAGCATGTTTTACAAACCATGTCATCATATAGCAAACCTAGTTATAGACCTCCAGTAATTGTGTATCAAACAGGAAGGGTGTGGGATGTATACTTATGGAATAAGAAACATTTCAAAAACTAACCCCAAAACCTTTAAAGCGAGCAAAAATGTTAAGTCCAAAATATGACAAAATTCAGAAAAATCCCCCAAAATTTCATCATTTAATCACCATTATATCACACCCAGATCTCCAATGATTTCCCTGGCCTATGCCAAAGAGGAAGGATTGGGATGTATATTTATGTAGTTAAAACATTTCAAAAACTGATCCAAAAAATTTGAAAATTTGGGGGGTGGGATGCCGACACTGGGGGAACAGTAATATTAGCTCTTGGTTACTCGTAAACGGTGAGCTAAAAATGGTAAAATAGCAAACACCGAGTTTATTGCTGCAGTTGCAGACCCTTTCAATTATAATTTAAATGACAATCTAAACTGTCTGAAGTTGGGAAATATTGGGTTTTGTGAAACTTAAATAATTCAGTTTGTGTTGCACTTTATTGAAATGTTTTTTGTTTTTTGCATTATAACTTCCCCTTGATATCATTTAGACACTACCTCATTTGAAATTAGTCAATCATCAGTCGATCGTCGTTTCCATACATAGGTGTCAGGTGATGATTGATTTCAAAAATTGTGTGGCTCTCATCACTTATGACTACACTGTGACCATGCAATACATACAATTTCATGACACTTCAACACCCTAGATTATATTAATTATATGTTTCAGCATATTTGTGTATCAAGCACAAACTGTTCAAAGAGAACATTCAACAATATACTTACTGAACTTGCATATGTGTCTATTCGAGGATTCAGTGCACAGCTGCTATTAAAGAGTAGGCAAGAAAGGTAAAAAAATTGTCAATACAGAAAGTCAAACATGAATGAAATCCATCTTCATCAAAAAAAACTAAAAAATTAAGGTTGTTAATTTGTAATGAATCTAAAACATCCAAATTGTTGTCTGAACAAAAACTACACGCCTGACTGAATTCTAAATTTGATACAAAACATAAAAAGCCTGATGGAAAATTGTTTTCGAATGGTTCCATTTTACTCTTGCCTTCTCTTAAGTCTGTTGGAGTGAAAAAAATAAAGAATTTAAAGGTATCCTTAAATCTTGGGTATGTTTAAGCATGTTTCATCACTTTCATGTATTTTATTTTTTAACAGCAGATCATTATAAGCAAGTTAAAAAGCAACCAGAGTGTAGGAACCCATGTCTCATTCTGAGGTATGGGTCAGTGGAACCTACATTTTGAAAACAATGCAGGAAGATGATTTATTCAGGTGTCTGTTTAAACAGAATTTAATGTATATTGCAAATAAGGTTTTTACTTATACCCACTTTATCAAAAACCCATTGTCACCCTCGGCTTCGCCTCGGGTGACAATGGTTTTCTCGGGTTGACAATATTCACTGTCACCTGTTAATGAATGTCATATAATATATCATACCTGCCAAGTGAACCAATTTCGTCGGGTTACACCCAGGATTTTAGCCCTTCACTCGCGGGGTTACGATTTTGACCCTGATTTCGTCCATTTCACCAGGAATCTTTTCATATATTAGAAGTTACCGAAGTCACTTGGAATTCTCTAGACTTTTCCATCCTTTGTCATAAGAAAGACGATCTATTTCCTGTTTCCATTTCTGACCAACATGTAAGTTGCGAGTTGTTTATATACGTACTAGAACTGTTTTTACAAATGTTTATATAAAGACCGTTGTTACTGAACTTACCGACAAGTAATTAGTGAGGTGTTTTAACGAATAATTGAGTTGTTTTTACAATTGTATTTACATAGTATAGATCGCATTTTGAAGGTAACATTATGTCTTCTTGAAGGAACAAGATGTTATTGTGACTTGCAGGTTCCATACTACACAAAATGCTAAAAGAAAAGATAATTGTGCACTTATCAAATGTCGTAGGAAAATTAGTCCTAATGGATAAAGTCCGGCGGTCGTGGACCAAACGCTCCATTCTACACTCTTTGTAAATCGCATATTTCAGTTGGATATGGAGCTAAAAACGACGTTACTTAGACATTCAAAAACACGCTAAGGCATTTGATGATTTGTTTCTGTCAATCAATGATCCTGACAATAAGAATTCAAACCCTACTCGTATAAAACTGATATTTTATATGAGTAAGGTGCAACTTCTTATTGTCAGGACCATTTTGATTGACATAAAAAAGTGCCTGTGAAAACACAGTATCATATTTATTATTATGAATTAATTTCATAAGTTGTATTGTTGACAAATCTTTTTATTTTTCAGCTTTGAATTGGGTATTGTGGATGAAGATCAGCTAGATCGGGCTGGAAGAATAGTTCAATGAATGTAGAATGTACCTTTTACATCATTAAATATTAAAGTTCTAATTTAATATCTACTTTTCTTATATTTGTTTTGCGAAAAAAGACGTCGCGCTCTATGACCCTCTTTTTTATTTTCAAAAGAGGGTCATCACCCTCATTAAGTATATCCGGGGTTGGCAGGTGCATATGCAACTGTACTGCCGATTGTACAGTAATTACCTCCCCTTAACATCGGTTAGATATAACTGTAGCGCATTTTGGGCTCATACACTTCTGAGGTCCATGTAGCTTAAATCAGTTTTTACGATGGTAGAACAATCTAAAGTCCAGGGTTTTAATCTCAGTTTGGCCCCCAGAATGTTTTACAATTACAACACGTTTGCTGATTATATTTTGTTTAATTCATCTCCCTTATATTTTCATAAAAGTACTTCAAGGTATACTTTTCTTTTCAAAAATGATTTATCAAAGGTTTATAGTAGTCATGCCAGAAAATTATGTTTTGAATGCATAGTTTCATGGTTTGGCAGTGTTACTTAGCTGTTAGTACAGTGGACTCTTTCTAAAGCAGACTCCACTATAGGATTTGGCCAGTTTGTAGAGAGTCTGCTTAAACGTCATTTTGGAAGTAAATTGTAATGTGCTGTATATATTTGCTCATGGATTTATCAACAACACAGCAATTATTTACCTGGTAGTGATTCAACTTTCAGTATTGATAAATAAAAGATGATACTCGTAAGATAAATGATCATTTCATTCATCGTCAGTGTTCATTGATATGAGCTCGAGCAGAACAACTAACTTATACAAACAACTAACATATCACTAGATCAAAGGTAAATGATCTTGCATAATGTCTTATAGGTAATAAGGGCTCAGGTGTTAATCTAGTGTATCGTATCTATCTGGGTAAGGTAAAAGTGACTTGTCAACCGTTAACTTTCCTGTGTACAGCAATTAGGACTGTAAACACGTGCACTGGACCAGGATGGAATCTGATGCGGGTTTACAGAAGATTTACCTTGTACGCGTCCTGGTATCAGTGTATAAAAAACATACTGATAGAGACTGGGAAACAAGCTTGACATCGGTTTATAGAAAAGACAGAGTCTGGATTAGCCATAGCTATATGCTTAAAGAAGAATTTTCATGGTACCAAGAAATTTGGGCAGTTTAGACAAAAATCATGATTTAGTTTTACCCACAATCTACTGTACAACCCGATCTGCTAATTTGTTTTCGGTCTATAAATTTCTCATTTGAAATGAAAAAAAAAACACTCAAAAATAATCAGTTGGTTGAAGTAATTATATAACCTGCCTTAACCGTTTCCTTGATTATTATTTTCAACTGATCTGACATGGTTTTAAAATCTTCATGACTTTTACCATTTGTATACAGTGAAATGACTTCTGATTTTCGATGAATATCTATCACAACAATAGTGATATTTGGTTAGTTTGCTTGCAACTTTACCATGAGCCAATGCATCTTGAAGGTCACAGATATGAGATGGGATTAAATATATATAAGTTATAAAAGCAGAAAAATTATCCTTTATATGGACGAAGAATAAAAAGAATAAATCTCAAGAAGTCTTTAGGTACTTTCATCTCTTCAAGGAGATTCTTCAGACTGTTTATTTGAAGTAGATATGATGCCATAAACTATGACCTCACATAAAAGTTCGCTATATCAACGTCCGCAATATGCATACCCGCTACAGCAATATCAAAGCAGCAATAGAAATCATTAGGTTTTTCTATAGCTGTTGTGATATATCGCTATGGCGAGTACGTATATAGCGGACGCGGCTATAGCGAACTATTATGTGACGTCATAATATATACTTAAAATAAACAGTCTGAAGAATCTCCTTGAAGAGATGAAAGTACTAAAGACTAATTGAGATTGACACCCCTGTATAACAGTTAAGCAAATACAGACACATTGGGCCTCTTGTTTAAGAACATGTTATGTTATGGTCCACTGATATGTTAGTTATTTACCTTCAAGATGAATAAAGTAAGTAATTACAGTAAAAACTTGTATCCTTATTTAGGATATGTATATATATTTAAGTGTATCATCAAACAGATTGATGAATTGGTGTACCTATATACCTTGTATGCAATAGAAAATGAGGTAGATTCCAGCAGTGCAATCATAATTAAGGGCAATATTTAAAGAACAAAAAATGATGTTGCCTCAAAAATATGTTTACTGTTTAGAGAGTAATCCTTTTGTTATTTATTTTGATTGACATGGTTTTTCTTTCATAGGCCCTATCTGATATACACCGGTATGAAATGTGTGTTAAATATGTCTGACATTTCACGGTACTTAGTCAGTATGTAATGTTATACCCATCTTGACACAAAACTTGTGTAATACAAACTTATTTTCTTGGTTCTCATGAATTACATTTAATCCAGGTTGGTATAATATTATATATAATTATATATAGCTTAGCTACCAAACATGTCCGTCCCGATAATCCTGATTGACTGCGGCAACTGTTCATAAGACTCCAATAGACGGTCATTATCGGTGTCATTATCTGTCGATTAGCCATTGGAAATTCTAAGAAAACCAGCATGCGTGTCTCATATCAGACTGCTACTTTGGTGGTAATAACTTGATAAGGTATCAAATATATATTATTGGTATGATGTGCATGATAATTGATATCTGGGAGAATTTGTTGAAGTCTGAAGCATATTAGCTGTATCAAGATATTTATGATGTTGTGATCATGACTGGAGGGCTATTAGTTGCAGTTGTTTTGGAAAATGCCCCAGACAGAAATTTCATGGAATGAACCAACGTTTCACAATGGTTTAATATTTTCCGTAACTGTTTCATTAAACTGAGGGTACCGTAATTGTTAGGTGTTTTTTTTGGAGAGGGGATGAAGATTTCATATTGGAAAAAGACTTTGTTACCGGTATTACCCTATGGGAAATTTAAAGGGCCAGGGCTGTTTACAGTTTATAAAGCCTTACTGACACCCTAGATCATAGAAAACATAGGATAGCTATATTTTATATCCACATTTTATCAATATGTGAATGCTGTATTAACTTGGTGATCTGTCTTGACATATAATGTCTGTTGTCATACATGTAGGTAGCTCTGAAATTAGGATATCTATCGCTATCTATCATGCTTGTAATTGTGTTATGTTAATTATCTGAAAGCATACCATCTTTTAAAAGTCATCATATGTCACTTTCCTATCCAACATGTTCACAACCCTGTGTTAAATTTGGTTTGTTGTTGATTCAGATGCCAATAGCAGCTCCGACCAGTCAGAACTCTTCATTAAAAAGTTGCAACAATGCTGTGTTGTTTTCGACTTCATGGATCCGGTGTCCGACCTGAAGAGCAAAGAGGTGAAGAGGGCCTGTCTTAATGAGTTGGTGGACTACATCACGGCTACGCGAAATGTTCTGTCCGACGCTGTTTACCCGGAGATTGTGCGCATGGTAATTATATAAGAATTTGTTCAAACTGTTGTTGCAATGGTGAACCATCTGGTTGATTGTTTCTTTCATTGGTTCAAGGGAATTTCCCTTTAGTTCAGTCAGTAAAGGGCTGGACTTGTAATCTGTAGTCTTGGGTTCAACTTCAAGTTTGGGGCACTTACAAAGTGACCTCGGTCACAATTGGTGCAAACTACAATGTGTTGTGACCTTGTGACTGTACGATAATCTCCTTATTCTTGCTCTCACAAACACTATTGTCCTCTCGAAGATTAACGAACAAGATCTTTCCATGAGCGAAGAGCATGTCGCTAGTGAAATGTCTAGTGGCTTATTACTGCCTTGGCTAGAGGGGAATTCCACAAGTATTTTGTATTCTCAGGTTTGACTCAAAACTCCCAGCAGAATTATATATAAGGTCCTTAGAAAAAGTTATCTCTGTTGCATTACTATTGAACTGGCCCTAGGCCTGCAAGTCATCATGCATGACTCAATGATTTTTGAAGTTGTACGCTGTACCAACTTCGTAGTCTGGTACGTAGTGGTCAGGATTTCAGGAAAGTTACTTCCAATTATGTGCAGCATCAGTCGGACATGTGTACATATGTATCTTTCCTCTGTGACAATCTTTCCTCTTTCGGAATATGTTGGGAAGACTGAAATGGATATTGAGATATTTATTTATTTGTTTAGGGTTTATCGTCCTCACAACAGCCAGGTTCATATATGAGGACGGGAGCTCTTGAAAGAAAATGATGGTAAAGAAATGTAACAGTTCAGGGATTGAATGTCATTGACCGATTTTTAGTAATAATTACCGATGCTGTCTTTTTTCAGTGGAAGTTTCTGCATTTCAGATCTTTGTCTACGTACAGAAGCATTTCTGCGTGGGATTTATACAATGTATAATTATTGCAATTAGCTGTAAATTATGTAAATAAGTATCAGAAATACAGTCTAAAAATGTACTGTACTTATATACGGTTTCCATAGGTTACATTTCTACACTGGCTTGAGGGATGCAACTCGTTTAAAGGGTGAAATAATATCCAGTGTTAATTGTAATGATGGCAGAATGCACACACCACTGTCCACAGTACTTGGAGTAGTTATCTAAATAAAATAAACAGCAATTGGTGACTCAGCATTTTGTTTGTTGATGCAAGATTCACCGTTCATTTGAAAACTGAAATCTGATTGTCAGATTGTAACTGTGATGGAAAAGAAGCACATGGATGCTTATCTTTAGAAGTGTTCAGGTTATCGTGAGCAGATTTTGGTCTGGTTTACGCCTTGGTCCTGTTGTGTCTTCGTTGCCTTTTTGATAATTGGTAATTTGCCTATTGTTATTAACATATTTTTTTCCTACAGTGCATTTAATATGCAAATCATAATGAAAGATCAATATTGGATTTTGTGGCAATAAGGCTTTTTATAGAATTACAGGAAATGGAACTTGCGTCAGAGCGAATTTAGGATGGTACACTGTTTTAGAATTCTGCAAGCAGTTTAATAAGTTCTATACATATTTAGGTGCATTTGACATTGTATCTTAACTCATTCTTTAAATATCAAGAATTTAAAACCCATTCCTTGGAAGATGCTATTTTCAAAAAGAAAGAAATTTGTGGAAAGAATTAATTTTGAAAGGCCACCAACAATGAAATTTTACATGACTATATTTTGACAAAGTTTACGCTTGTGTAGTTCCATGAACTGATTTTCATCTTTGGGCATGGTTAACGTTATAGCCATATGTGTTTGTCTACATGTGAGTTTGTTTACCTGTTGTACTTCAATTCAGCTTTTCTGGCTGCACACAGTTATCTCTGACTTCCAAATATGTGTGGCACAGTTTCTTGTATGAGCTTAAAATGACACTGTACAACATCAACAAACACTCTACTATAAACGGTTGCGTGAATATTTACTAGTTGGAATAGAAAATATTAAAAGTAACAAGTTAAAAATCTGAGTTGGGCAGACAATCCAACCTTTGGAAACTGAATTGACGTTTGCTCTCCTGGTCCACCATTAGTTTCAACAACTTTTTGGAAAAAAAACCTCATACATTTAAAGTACATTAAAAGAATTTAGGTATGGCCAGCTGACATCGTGAAAATGTCCAAAGAGCCTCCACCATACGCTGTTACTACATTTGGAGGTAGCTGCATGGTTACCATGTATTATTTCAAGTTGTTTATTTAAATTTTCGTGTTCTCCTACACATCATATACACAGTACAATACAACACTTTCAGAACACACCTAAATAGAAGTTGATGTGCCGACATCATCCACTTTGCACACCTGTGATGACATCGGTAAAGACATGATATCATTATCGCCGTAAATAAGTCGACCAGGAAGTCTAAACCTACACTGTATATGTAAGAGACCTGATGATATGTATAGTTGAGCATTTCCCTCTAATTTTAACTGATTTATTTTACATATCTTTTCTATTCTATTTTGGATGATCTATACATTTGATCATTCAAGCATGCTTGATAATAATTATTTAGTATTTAACTTCAAATTGTTTCATATATAGATATTTATAGATATATATAAAGGATATTATTTATCACATTTCACATACCTTGGTAATATCCTGAATTTATTTTAAGTGTTAAGCAGAGCTGTCAAAATTAACATTGATTACTTACAACTCAATTAGTACCTATATATATGTCTCGTGTAGTAAAACAATATGTCATTCTCTGCTTGAATTCAGGAGGAAGGGTTACTGTTTAGGTTTAAAACTTTTTATTGAGACATTTCTGTGTAATGATGAAACTAGTTTATTGCGTCGCATATATCGATCAACAGTCACTGACTTATACCAAGTGTGTGCCTTAGTTCACTTGGTTTCAGTGCAAACAATAAAACAAACAGGCTACAGATTTGAAATATATTTTCCAACAGAGACCTATTTGTAGGTTTCATGCAATTACAAGGTGAAATTCAATTTTTTAGTTCATACAAGTATTATTTTCAAGGATATATTAATAATGAGAACTGGGTTTCAAATACACATATACGTAGTAGACTTGTAGAATAGGCACATTTTCCCACCTTAGATGGTATAGTTCTATGTTATCATCCGATATAAACTGATACATTTACATTATCTCTATATAAAATTTCATATAAGACTTTTTTGTCATTATTGACCATTAAGGAACTTCTCAAGAAACTTTAACTGTTACTAGAATGTTATTATATAAGAATAATGCCCGAATTATTTACTGTAGGGGCTGAAATTTCCGTACATCAAAATTTACGCGTTGTGACTCCTTAACTCATTCACCCCTGAAGACATATTTGAACTCCTCCAATTCAAAGGTTGGAATAGTTCATTATGAAATTTCAGGG
>JAUMHH010171292.1:0-16159 GCA_032359455.1 Chlamys rubida | reverse complement strand
TGTGCTGCTGGTTAGTTTACAGCCAGTCCTAAACAAAAACAACAACTTGTGCTGCTGGTTAGTTTACAGCCAGTCCTTAACAAAAACAACAACTTGTGCTGCTGGTTAGATTACAGCCAGTCCTAAACAAAAACAACAACTTGTGTTGCTGGTTAGTTTACAGCCAGTCCTAAACAAAAAATCAACAACTTGTGCTGCTGGTTAGTTTACAGCCAGTCCTTAACAAAAGCAACAACTTGTGCTGCTGGTTAGTTTACAGCCAGTCCTTAACAAAAACAACAACTTGTGCTGCTGGTTAGTTTACAGCCAGTCCTAAACAAAAACAACAACTTGTGCTGCTGGTTAGTTTACAGCCAGTCCTAAACAAAAGCCAACAACTTGTGCTGCTGGTTAGTTTACAGCCAGTGCTAAACAAAAAACAACAACTTGTGCTGCTGGTTAGTTAACAGTCAGACCTAAACGAAAACAATAATTTGTGTGCTGCTGGTTAGTTTACAGCCAGTCCTAAACAAAAACAACAAATTGTGCTGCTGGTTAGCTTGAATACCAGACCAAACAAACACTTTTTGCGGCTGGTAAGCTGAGATTACATCGCATTTTGTAACATTTTAAAACGTAATGGGATTTCTTCATAATATCAAACAGGTTGTGTGGTATGTTTTTGATTTGATGGTACTGTATAACAACAAAACATAAGAGTCAGAGAGATCCCACTAAATGACTGACGTCGAACAGTCGTAAATAACTTGTGCGTTTGCATGATTTTTGTCTGCAATAATGTTTTGTATACTAATTATGAAAATATCTTCGAAGTCTTCATTTAAGCTCGTAGTTGGCTGATGACAATAATAAAAAAGGCGACAGCAGTAGCACCAAACAAACTATGGATTGCGGAAGTCCGGATACGATACGCAATGTATATTGTTGAATCATATATTGATAAATATTAACCTCTTTATATTTATCGAAAACTGAGCTGTTATGAAAAACATCAATAATAATTCATGACATGACATTACAGCGTATAAAGCTTATATATCTAGTGAAGATATATAACTTGTTAAATGCGATTAATATTAACTAAAGCTCCTATGTCTATACCTACGTCTTCACTTGTATATTCTTCTAAAGTAAAACACAGTCTACTTACAAACACCCCTGCAGGTCGGGGATCGAGAAAAGCATACACCTGCTGTTACCAACAGCATGTCGTTAGAGGCGTCTAATGTGTAGCCCCCTGCAGTATCTGGAATGTTTTGTGGTGCCCTCTACTTGGGGACACAGAAGCGACCAAAATAGATCTGCTGCACCAATTGAAATACTTGGGGTCTTTCTACTTCTAACTACTTTTTATATCCTGGCGCCTTGTTTGACAACACCTCAATTGTGGCTTTAATGTTATACGTTCGCCCAGGTGAGGAGGCGATGGGTTTTATTCTCAGGCCGGGACATACCAAAGTCCTTCAAAATTGTAGTTGTTACAAGAACGTTCAGCATTTAGGGTAATGACAACAACTGGTTTACCCGTTGTCAGCATGGTGTGGCCGGTCGAAATGCTGTACTACTATATGATTAAAATGCCTGTCGCTGTATGCATCTTGTAACGTCATGTTGATACATATTAGCAGAAGTTGTCCTTCCGTTATAAGACATCATATGCATAACCATGTAAGGGAATATCAACCTAAATACAACCCAATGTGCTTACATCATCTTAAAGCCATACTTGATCGTACGCTCTCCGTAGCTAGCTCTATTGCTATAGATTACTGTGCTATCTCAGGGCCTATATTCTTGGGGAGTCCAGAACATCATTTTACACCAACAAACCCTGTCAGTATTGGGTATCGTTGAACTCCTTTATTTTTCATATTGGTAATTAATTTCCTGATTTGACAAAATAAAATGTTTGCTATAAAAAATTAGTTCCTAATTACAAGTTGGTTTCAAGATATACAATGATTACTACATCATATATATACACATCGATCAAAAGACATGTACCGATTCCAAGATGTAATTTTTGATAAAACGCTGTTTTACGTCGATTTCCTGATGTCTTCAGATCGATTTTTTTTAAATTCTATTTTTTTTATTGAAATTTTGATTTTAAGGCATCAAAACAAAAGCAGATTCTTCAAATCATGATTCAAAGAGGAGTTTCTTGATATCAATGATTCTGTATTTGTATATCAACAATCCGATTCCTTGGTTGACAAAACAGTAATAGATAGTAAAACGGCACCCGTTATGTCAACACCCTCAGCCAAAGTAAACAGCAGTCACACATTCTACCAACTCTCGTATACGATGGGGGATATTTCCCTGGTGGCCAAACTCTAAATATCATTGTTGAACCAATACATAGCGTCTCCGAGGTCCTCGTAGAGGTGTCGTGCATCCAGGGGAATATTTGTTAAAACTATTGCATGTCCATGTCTGCAGATTGTATTGTGGTGTATCCGTAAATAGACCAAAGTAAGTTATGGTATAGGGGACAGTACGGGTTGTCGCCACCATGATGTGGCTACACCGACAACTGTAGACACGTTAGTGAGACAAACTGTCTGTTTGTCTTCCTTGCGTAAAATAAAAAATCCTCAGCATTGTCACAATGCATTAGCATACAGTTATTGGAGTAAGTACGACATGTAATGGATTAAAATCTGATTTTTTTTTTCTGTACACAGCCGGAAAAAAAGTGATTTACAGAGTATCATACAAAACAGACAGTCTGAGATATGTTATGATGATTTTGTAAAAACACCACTACTGTTTATATGCTCATTTGATTTAAATATTATGCCCAAAGATACTGTTTACACGCCGCAACCGTACAAAGCGTGTTAGAGTAATATAACAACTTTGAATGGAGTTATTTTACACAATTTATATATAACATGTCAACACAGACATGTGTGAAGATATTTTAAACTGGAAATACTCATAGACTGTATAAATTAATATTCATTAACAGGATTATCCTTGTAAATTACCTATTATAGGACGCTTTACCCAATAAAACCAAACCCAAATTGCATTGAGCATCGTTACAAAGACAGTAGAGATGCAGTTACTTTGCGTTCGCCACAATATCATGTGGTGGTGATACAAAGATATTGTAGCGAATCGTTAGACTTCCTTTACCAACGAAGACTGCATAAGGTTACACATACATGCACCCACTAACTAGGGTAATGACTTACGATATGCACCGTGAATACCCTGGCATCAGATCGATGATTAACGCTGGAAAATTGACCTGATATTCTCTGTTGTAATTACCTCATAGACAAAGATGTTATCATACTAAATATGTAAATTAACGGTTTAGACTATTTTGATAACGCAATTTCAAACTGTGTATACATAATTCAAAAATAATTACTGAGAGTCGATAGCGTCCCTGGAGGTAATTACTCTCTGTGTTATAGTTTATGGGTTTTCGACGTATATCATTTACCATTATATAACAAAGAGCTTCGATGCAATTAGATGTTCGCCAGTTGCCAACATAAACTTCCTTAGGCTTAATGCAATAGCGTAAGAGATAGTATATTGGTTCATTAAGATTCAAATTGAATCTTCATTTTAGGTTTTGCATACATAGAACTTAAGCGATTTTTAAAATAGATGTTAATGAATAAAGTTAAGATGTTAGAAACTGATACATCAGCAACATTAGTCTATATTTTTCTTGATACATAAGAAGTCATACGTTTTTACAGCAAGTATGGTAATTATACAACTTTGAGGTTGTTTATAAATACATGCAGTATATAATCTAACTAATGTTCATAGTTGCAATTAGCAAGAAATCAGACCGGTGCTAGACAGTGTAATAAAATATGGTATATAGATAAATATTCTGCAATAGTGCAAAAAGGTCAGTACATTACACAGTCATGGATATATCAAAGCCATGCATAGACTGTATATTATCAAATATACATATATATCTATGTTCCACTAGAATACACAGGACATGGTATGATATAAATGTTATATGTGGCTGCTTCTGTTTATGAAATGGTATCGCTACACATTGAACTGTTTCCAACTGTTGTTTACAGTCGATATGAAAACCACCTGACAACTATTTATTTTTTCAAACCATGAAATTCAAAATAGAAATATATTGGTTTATATCTTAAATCGATACAAACAATCAGTAGTGCCTAAACAGTTTTAAATGGCACATTTGTTTTTATAAACAATAGGAAAACATGTATGTTTAGATGTACATCAAGGAGTAGGACATATCCTTACGTGTCATGTTCAATATGACGTATTGGTAATAATCAACAGTTTTTATAAGTACGTAATAATGTGGTATTTATATCCAACCTAATCGTGGGTGTTCATTCGAAATCAAGGTTTTAAGTCTCAAGCTTACAATACATGACAAGAAACTGTCCGTGTTTTTATCACAATCATTTCTTTGTACAACAATCATTTGAAAACTGTCCCTGGCCTTTGTTACGTATGGTTTAATCTTATGCGTGTTATTGACTTTAGGAGAACAACGTAACACACTCCAAAATTACATCAATTCTGACAAGAGGTTGTCATTGATTTTTATTAAAGATGACTGCACGATTAAGATAGCCAACTTGCACCATACGTAGCATCGTTAGAATATATTATGCTCTATTCTAGACATGGCATGATGTTCATCCGTTTTCATGCCCTGTTTATTACGATTTACTCTTTGTTCCTACCTGGTTTTATTGCTGCAGGTTCAACTAATCACTAGGAATATGGCGTTAAGAAACATCAATCTAAAATACAGTTAGTCGATGCAGAAAACATTTCCTTTGTACTACAAGGTCATTTCGTCCAAATATTGCCTGAAGTGCTCCGTAATATATGTTAGTGCATAAAGATCAAGTTTTAGTTTTACAAAAGAAGTTTTTAATACAAACTTTAGTTTACTTTAAAACATGTATTTTATGAGAACTGTATACACAAATAGTAAAAATGAATCACAAGTACAAAAACTTCAAATAAAACTGGTAATTTAGATAATATAAATAAGGCTTGATTTTTACCAATATACAGGTGTTCAAAAGATAAAAAAAAACTGGTTGTGATCATGATATTCTCATCATGAAGTATGAGCAGAAAACAGGTCAGATCGGCAACAGAAATCCATTAGTGTCGCGTGGACAGCTAACGTGTACAAGAACCACATGGGAAGCGCCAGCGCAGAAAAGACGACTCGTGTCAAACAAGGGAAGAAGTTTGGATGACGGTGTGGCACGGGAGGTCGCCTTATCACAGGCCATCACTCACCCACAATGAACTACCGCGCCAAAATAGGCATCGGACGACTTACCGCAGTGTTCTCAGGCCAGCGCTACACAAAAACAAAGTCTATCGATTTTATCCAATTTCACACAAAGCTAATTTGTAGATGTATTGAAAATTTGCAAAACAGGTTCGAGAGAGTAATTAATTCGTCTTTATTCAATTTCAGAAAAGTACAAGTTCTGAACTCATTGTTACAAAAAGTAGGTTCACGGGATGTAATGGGATTTCACTCGACAAATGTGCGAGTATGTTAAATTTTATATCATGTCATGTTTTAAATGGATCGAACACTTTGTTAAGATTTATAAATTGTTAGTTACTTAACTTTGCAAAAGCAGGATTAATTTATCTCAATATTCTAGTTCATACATATATCTTACAGTTGCTAAACTGCATTATTTTTAGTACCATACATACACAGTCCGCAGGTTTTTTTGGTTCACAAATGATCCCATAGAAATATTATTGTTTTAATTCATAAACAAAGACTGTCATTGAAATGCTATTAGCATACGTTTGTTCTATACAGTATACCGCTATGGCAAAGACTCGGTTAGCCAGCGTTAGCAGTACTCCAATATAATAGAAGCTCGGTAATTACATGGACGGCAACTCATCTTGTTTCATAAAATAATCTGTTAAATCAAATTTGTTTTTGACATAGCTAGGCATAAGTCCATAAAATAAAACGCACATGACTACAAAATAGTATTATGACGGTCATTTAACATATCAATTCACTTAAATTATCTCCAAAGGACAGTTCAACGTATAAGACTGTAATGTAATAATTATAATAGTCACTGACCCCTGCGTGAACTTATGGAAGCAAGATTCTATCGTTTAGTCTCTCAATCTCACATGCGTCTACTTGGTCATTTGCTGCAGTTTTGTTTGTTCCTAATGTATTTACAAAGATAAATATTCAGAAATGATTAGGTTGTCCAGAACTGAATCACCGTGGCCGATTTCTTGACGCCGACTCTACTCGTTTTATTGATAAATTAATTGATCATTTTTTAGCATCCAGACTCGATGACAGGGAGATTGTCCAACGATTACATACTTGGAAGATGTAGGAATAAATATTATCTAATTTACTTTTTAATTGATACTTTCCTATAAATACAGCCTTTTACTTACGGAAAACCAAACGTTTTGTTACTGACAATTATCTTAAATCTCACTCCGAGAAGCCGATCAATAAAGATAAACTTTTGTAAAGTTAGAGCGAAAAATTATATCACTTCGTCAAATTCGCATGTTTTTAAGGGGCGATATATCTGATCTTAAAACACTTAACATGGCGTTCGACAGGTTCATGGCTAGCTTTTCTATTACAAAGTTTTATCCTCGTCGCCCATAGCTTTCATCGCTTTTATATTCGTAACCAAAATTGTGCGGTTCTTAACAAAGTTGTTTAAATCAATTGCAGTTTGTTTAGTGTTTTCAAAGTATCATTGACATGGCGTTTGTTTGTATCAATTTGATTATGCATTACAGAAATGTATTCTGTGATTGATAGTGTAAATAGGCGTGCTCGGTGTACATAAATATTATCGATGCGTTAGGTGTATATAAATATTATTGATGCGTTTGGTGTATATAAATATTACCGATGCGTTAGGTGTATATAAATATTATTGATGCGTTAGGTGTATATAAATATTATTGATGCGTTAGGTGTATATAAATATTACCGATGCGTTAGGTGTATATAAATATTATTGGTGCGTTTGGTGTATATAAATATTACCGATGCGTTTGGTGTATATAAATAATATCAGTGTGTGGTGTATATAAATATTACCGACGCGTTTGGTGTTAATAACAAATATCAATTTGTTCGGTGTAAATAAAAAAAAACTCAATGTATTTTGTATGAATAATATCGATCTGCTAGTTGTATACAAATACGTCTGTGTGTTCAGTGTATATGGAAAAAACTGGCGCGTTCGTTGTATATAAATGATATTGTTGTGTTACATGGTATAAACATAGTATATGTTTTTCCGTGATATATAAATACTATCGGTATGCTGGTGGTAAATACATAAAAACGGTTTTTGTTTTGTTTCGTGTCTAGTAAGATTTCAACACTTATTATAAATTTGAATTCCATGACAGGTTTGCACGCAATGTTAATCGTAAGGCTTCTCGGAATTATCCGAATACAATACAATATATTCAATAAACAGAAATAACAAAATTACAAAATAAACAAATGCAAAATACAATAATTTTAGGGAGATACCTCTATTACAAATACCACGTTTAAGACATGTCTAAACGTTTTAGACATTCTTATCACTACAAGCGCCGTGCAGTCCTATGCTAAGTTGTTTACAAAAGGGTGGAAAAAAGTTGAAGAAGTTTGTTTTTTATCTTCATCCACTCATTTCATAGTTTTGTTTCATTCCTATCATCAATTAAATCCTAAATATGCTACATTGCGTTAGGTAACACTTCTTCAAAGTTAAGAATTGGTACATTTTAACACTAAGCTATTCAACAAATTGTAAGTGTAAACAGTTGCCTAATTGTTAACGGACAATATTTACCATAATTAAAAGAGAACAAAGAGATAGTTTTGAAAGTGCTAATTAAGACCATGGGTGTTGAGAGTGGGCGATGGGTCCCTTGGGTGTGTTAATGAGCATGTACAACTGTTAATTACCTTCGCTCAAAACGAAGGCGCACTAAACATAATTACCGCTAATCCGTATCAAGGCGTCTTATAGTTTTAGAAATCTTGGAAATTTACATAAAAATATAAGCAAAAACATTTTTTGAACATTACCCTCTTTTGCAGTTTTGTTGACTGACCTCGTTCAGCTTTATGTCATATATTACTGATATGATTTTCGAGGTACATGTTCAGAGTATCTTGAATGAATCTTTAAAGTGATATATTTTGATAATATCATGGCTTAATGAAATGAAAACACATAAACTTTGTCGAGATGATATAATCAATTTCAATACATCAATATGACAAATCATAAATAATAATAATATTTAATACACAACGTTTATACAGCGCCCTATATAATTTGTGAAATTACTCTAATGCGTTTTACAACATATGGATAATAGTATTAGTTATAATTGTGAAAACAAAAACAAAGGCTTTCAATCACTTTAATACATTAAGCAAGCATATAATAATCGCAATGTGCACATAAATGAATAAATAAAGGATGGTATTTACATGACGTCTTTGTAAAGAACCTAATATGCTGACGTGAAGAGGTGAGTTTCAACACAGGCGAATTAAAAGCAAACTGACATATTTAAGTGGAAATCTAATGCACCTTTAGAAACTGACCTGGAACTGACAATCGCCTTCAAATTAAGCGAGATATTTAATACATAGGGACAAACTGACAAGGGGCTAAGAAACTATAAGCAAGATTTTCGGGATATAATTTTGCGTACTTAGGAAGCTGAGCAGCTGCATTCAGTATTTGGAGACCTTTTACCTATCGGAACCAATAATTTTCTCAATAACAATTCTATAATTTCCCCAAATCATTCTTATGTACCACGTTATTTATCGCCAGTACGTATAATAAGTTAAAAATGTTTATCCCAGTATGTGATATTTATTGATGACGATACGTATGTATGGTTAATATGACAACCCAGTATGTTGCTTCCCTCATGATAGGAGTTACGTATGGTGTTATAGAGAGTATCTGGTAGCCAGGGACCACATGTCGATGTGTCTTCCTGTACACAAAATGTATGTTAAAATTGGCAATACGATGGCAGGTGTTTCTAATTGAAGTACATGACTTAGATATATCATCAAATATATGATCGTAATAATAACAAATGCATGTACATGTAGGCAATGTAAGAGTAGAGGATACATTTATCTGTAGTATTTTACCAGGTGTTGAGAAATACATTATTAAAAAACGTCAGTAGGTTTCTGCAAAACAAATAAAATGGATAAGAGTATTCAAAACAGCACATGCCTTCTTAACACCAGGAAGTGCTAGTGAAAAAAGTGTAGTCAAATCTTACAAGTTTCATCGTTTAGTGCAAAACTGAAGTCTAAAACCAGATAAAAAAATTCGGAATGCGTGTAATATCCACTTATGCAATTAGGAGACGTCGGCTTCTTCGACGCGTGACGTAACCGAAAACGTACGACGCTGGCGTGAAGTACATCCTAGTCTATCTCTCGATACTCTCCGCACAAGGTGATATGTAGCTTCTATTTTTATCGTCGTCTGTTCTGGACACGTTGGCCGTCTGAAGACCACTTTGATAGTTGGATATTCATCAGAACACTCGCGGTCAGTGATTGCCTGGTCAGGACATATACTTACCAGTTCACTGTAGCCTTGAATCAATCGCAAATGAACATCATTATACAAAGGTTGTGTAAACAATCAGTATCTATGTATTGAGCTACACTGGTTTATTAAACAGAACTTTTATCTTACAACATGTCTGGAAGCATGTATCTCCGTAGGCACGTTCTGTTGTTCCAACTATATCAAAGTACTTACAAATAGAATTGTAATTTGCTCAACTGATCTAGTATCTAAGTTAATGAATTTCTTGGTTATTGCTTTTATTAATATATGTATAACCTTACGTTGAACCAAGCAGCATATGCTTATTACAATAACAGTGTATGTTTAATAAGTTGCAAATTCATATCCAATTTATGGATTTGTGAAACCGCTTATCATCATTAATGTTGATATTATCACGTCGTTGTATTCTTAGTAAAATTATTACTTATCACATTATTGTATTTTTCAGGTGGGTTATTCGGTGACGACGAACTGGAAACGACAGAAAATACCTTCAAGTATTCCGTATATAGAATTAACCACGAAAGAAGTCTCCTTCGCAACACCAAATTACACTACGAAACACGTAAACTCCCTACAAAAGACACGTTTCTTTCATCTAAAGAAGGTATGTACCGACTGTATAATAGTTTCTATCATTGCAAGTTAAAAGTATGCACCTATTTTATACAATTGTTTCTAATCCAAAAGAAGTTTTGCAGCAACTGTATGCCGTTGTTTCTATCAGTCAGAGAATACATGAACCTAGTTTATGATATTTTTTATCACCCATAGAATAAATTGTCTATTGTATATATTATCGTAACAATATATGTCTTAATACTATGATTGCTTACTTTTCTAAATGAAATATACGTTTTATTAAAAATATCACACATGGACAGGACATTATTTATATGAATGTTAACATTGAAGGTGTATGCATGTAACATACCCGCTTTGCTCGAAAAAAACCTGTAGGTACAGTTCGCATTATCTGATTGAAGAAAGCTATCAAATCACCATTTGACAACAGTACAAGGCGAACATGTAACTGTTTATTTGTCATGGGATGTTCTACCATTGGATGTCATATATACAAATGTCCACGCTGTAAAAAATGCAATTGACTGGACGAATTCAGAATATGATATTTTACATTCAATTGAATTATGGAAACATCATGGCGGTTCAGTGTCACTACTGTGAACCAAGTCCCTCTGGATACTTCTAGAATGTGATGAAAAGTGAAGACTTGCATGTGCACAACAGCATTGTACAAACAGTAAATTAGTGCCTTCGAATGGATTGCACATGTAAGCCACAACGGACATGCCCCTGTAGTGTAGCAGTGTGTATGCATTATGGGTTAGATACGGCACCACTGACCCTATCGTGCCAACACTGATCCTATGGTAGTGAAATTGGCAGTACAAATGACAGCTTCCTTCTCCTGTCGCATATGTCTTTAGGGAATCTGAAAGATAGAGTAGTTTATCGAATTTCTCTCTCCCCCCGCCGCGTCGTGACAAACGTTGATAGATTTTGTTTGAAGCTGTGGCATGGTATATACAGCCTCCATTTCCAAGAAACAACGCACATGTTATACCATGTCAGTAACAGAAAGAAACCTGAACACAGAGGAAGTGCCGGGGGCGATAGTGTACTGCAGGGGCACGTGTTCCTTTGAGGAAATGTAACGACATCTGTTGTGTTTGTACATATCGAGAGCATTATTCAGACAGATAATCTGCTAAAGACATTATCTAGAACATATATCTATGAAATTGCTTTCGATCAGTTTGTTTTCTTTCGTTGTTACCAATTGACTTTGGATTGTATTTTTAAAAGTTGCTCTTACATGTCCTGCTTCGCATAGTCACTGTTCACCCTCTATAGGAAAAAGACTAAAAGTTTTAAATTATGTATATCATATTTAATAGTAATGCACCGTCAATCTGTATATGCGGTATGTATGTGGAAAATAAAAAAGACAACATTTCCAAAAGATCGTACATTTCAAAATATATTGTTTGTACCAGCCATTCGCATCACGCATAGTTCGCCCACAGAGAGCATTCCATACCTTTCATTTAATTTGAATAAATACAAAAAATTGACGGTGTTGAATTCAACAATTTCACCAAATGGGCTTGAGTACAACGCCATGCAATTTCCAATGCAGCATTAGTAAATCTTAACTACACGTATAAATGAGCTAAATATATGCATTTTTCTAAATTTAACTTTCTTTTATCATATTAAATCAAAATAGGTCGTGTACCTTGTTCAACTCACGTGTTCACCACATGTAGATACGCTACAACAGAGAGCACAAGTCGAAACGAAACGCAAGTCTTGATCTTGTTATTGATCCATATTCCAGGAAGAAAACGATTTCTGCAAATTAGAGTAATAAGAAGAAGTCACACTGGTGTCAATGGTGGCATAGGTGTTGATACTGGTGTCAGAGCTTGACCCGCCTTGACCAACGGTCCTTCCAATCTGTCATCCAGGCCAATTAACACTGGCCAGCTCACCTACAGTATTCGTAAATAACTGGTGAGAAACAATTGGCCGCCTTTGATGACAAGTATTGTTAGCTTGTCATGATCTCCCTGAAAAAGTAGTACATTTTTTTTATTAAATGTGGTTACCATTAAATATAATTTAAATACCTAAACTGTTTGTAGGTTAACAAAGGTTAAAACTATGATTATGATGAAGCTTGCTTTGATAAATATAATATATAATGGGACGTGACCAGACATTAAGTTGATATAAGTCGATTTGTTAGGTTTGTCCGAGCGGTCCATCGTCGTGGTGGAGTGGGAATGCTGTTCCTGCCAGGGACATTGGGCATCCACGACAGTACAGAAGTAAATGGGTGTAATCAATTACAAACCTTTTAGACTAATTCAATAACTGGTTTGCTTACTGGGTGAAATGATAATATTATACCGTGGACATGCACACACTTTGGGACATGTTGATAACCTGATTGAAGGGATACAGTACTGGCAGGATCTTATCCCCGGTCATCGGTGGAGTCCCCAGGAAGGCACCAGGGACCAGGGGATATGTTCTGATTAACGCTGTTTGTTGTGAAAAAGTCGCAAAATGAGGACAATTGAGTTCTGTGTTCAAATGACCTTACTCAAATTCAATATGCATCACGAATTCCTGTGAGAATTTAAACCCCTTGGTAGAAATTCCGATTGACAGCTGATGTAATGTAACGCTGGGTTTTCTAGAAGGTTATTGTTGAGTTACAGTATTAGATTTTAAGGGATCCTGATACCGATGTGATCCCAAGGACATTAAGACGGCCCGTCCGGGCATAGGAATGTAAAATGGTTACTACCAATAATGAAAACACTAAACAACAACGGCATTTGTATTTCAATGTCGTTTAAACACCGATGTCTGGACGTGATAGCACTAACGTAGTTTATAACAAATGGTTTACTTCACTCCCTCATCTCGTGTTTAGCTATAAAGCACTAACAACTATATATGATTTTTAAAACTAATGGTGAGGTATCTCATAGCCGTACTTATTTGACATATTAAACCAGCAAAGAATGTCATGTTCAAAGTCATAGATTAGACATTTAGTTTGAGCTGTATCATGATGGATTTAATCTCTAACATGTACTCGCAGTGTTCCTAATTAGATTACTAAAGCGGTGTCCATGCAGACAAACTGAAGGATTGATAACAGTCCCGGCTCCTGTCTCTTGGCAGTGACACTATTCGGTAGATTTTTCAGCCTGCAACATGTCCGTCCGGTTCAGATTTGTAATGTTTTCCTTCAACATTACTTTAACAGTTTTTAATATTGGAGTATCTAATATTTATTACGTTCTTGAAAGAGAAGTATCATATTGATTTCAAATAGCATATTAACATCAATAAAAATAGCAAGAAAACTTTTCTGCTCAACTGACTAAATCATTACTTTCAATGTATCAACGATATGCGTTTCGAACTTGGGAAAAGCAAATTAATGTGTTTTTGTTTAACCTACTATAACTAGTTGTTTCACAGCGTGCCTTAAGGAAATACTGTTTTTAATTTTTTCTCACGTTTAAGTCTCGGTGTTTCCTTGTGTAAGGATTTTTTGTAATATTTAACAAATTATGATCAATTGTGATAGCAAACACGCATCTGAAAATTATGTTAAAAATCTAAATGGATGTTGTTTGTAGAACTTTTTTTCACAGAATTTTATAAATTACCAATTCGACGGCCATTTTAAAAATGTGTACTTCTTGTGTTTCATGAACAGTTCACTAGATTGATCACTTAAATCGTGATTGTGTCGCCATTTTGAATTATAGCAAATTAATTCTTGCAACTTTATCAAGTTTAATATAATGAAAATAAAATGCAACCAAATGGTGAACAATAGCACAAATAATAATGCGACAAAAAATGAAAGGCATGGACCCTCCGTTTCTATGACTGTTTTAGAAAGAGTATCCCATTTTCGTTTGATACGTTACAATTTTTAAAAAGTTTGATAACAGCACTTTTTATATCAAGCGTTAAATCTGCAGAAAATAATGATAAAATGGGTATTTTATCATTCAAAAATAAGGAGTACGGGTAACTTAAATTGCTTTTTTGGGTTCAAAGAAAAAGTTAAAGAAATTTGCTTCTATAATGTTAAAGAAAATATTTTTTTTGTCAGGTCTGCAAATATTCATACATATCTGATTACACACTTGGAAGGGATTGTAGGAATTGGTCCTGCAAACGGTTAAAACTGCAAAATTCACTTAAAATCACGTATCATGTCAAATTGGTATTTTTGATCGATCACATCACTAAAACGAGAACACGGACATCGATTTGATTTTGCATTTTCTGCTTTGTCATTAACTATCTTTTCCAAAAATGCTTAAAATTCAAAAGTTTGATAAAGGATTGTTTTGACTTCTCAGAGGTGAACATCCTATTTTATTTTGTCTCATTTTACACATGAACTCTTGTAGTCTAAAAACAATATGTCACCTTAGTAAAAATATTGTGTGTAATATAAAAAAATAAATAAAAAAACGCAGATGCAGCAATTATTTTATTAAAACTACAAGCAAAGCCTCATAACCATTTCGTTGACGCAAATGATGAATCATTACAGCATTTTGTTTATTTCTACGTCAAGAACTTAACATTTATGTATTTGTAAATGTAAATTATTTATTCTTCGTGTATCAGTTAAATGGATATAAATAACTAGTATTCGTTCCATGTATAAATATATATGGATTAAGTTTACAAGTATCCGTTTTGTGAAATCAGATATTTATGTTTACTAGAAAACATTATCTAGATGAGCAATTGTGGGATCGCATAGTAACGATATACGGTGTCGCAAAGTGTGCGCTCTATGTGCGCACGATAAGAAAAGGGATAATTTTGCGATACGTATCGCACAGTTGTTCGAAATGTATTGTGGTTGGTATATATATTAAGGAAGTGTCTGTTAATAAATACGATTTCGTATTTCAACCTTAATCTTTCTTCATAGAAATATGTTGCCATATTTCAGTAAGAAATATAATATTTTCTGTTCATCGAACGGTATTGGACACGTAACGTACTAAATCGTTTTGAAAAGACCTTAATCGGCAAGTGTGCAGGTATACGATCATATACATGTACATGCTATTAAATACGTATACGTGTGCCTTGTTCCACTCAAGCCTTCAGGACTTTTTTCATACCGTAACATCGACCAAACGATCGTATCGCACAACTGCGGCGATCGTTTGTTTCATCGCCCAGTTGTGCGCACGATGTATGCACGATGTGCCCACAGTAATTTTGGAACGTTGTGCGATAGCACGATTGTGTATGTACCTTAGCCAACTAGTTTATGCTATGTGGACGTCTATAATTGATCAAGCTAGTATATCCTATCTGGACATAAATAACTAAGCCAACTAGGATATGTTATCTGTACGTAATCAATTTAGACTACTAGTATATGCTACCTGGACATAAATAACTTAGCCAACTAGTGTCTTTAATGTGGCCGTAAATAATTAAGCCAACTTATATATGATATCCGAGCATAAATAATGTAGCATAGTAGTGTCTTTTTACAACGACGTATATAAATTAGGCAACTATAATCTGTTATATGGAAATGAAAAGATAAGACAACTAGAATATGTCGTATCAGAATAAATATACCAGCCATCTAGTACCAGCTTTGTAGACATAATGACAGTGGCCCTTGATATGCTCCGTGAAATACTTTATACCAACAGTAACAGTGATCGATCTGTCCCTAGGTTATACCAACTGAAACAGTGTATGATCTATCCCTACGTTATACCAACAGTAACAGTTTTGATCCATCCCTACGTTATGCCAACAGTAACAGTTTTGATCCATCCCTACGTTATACCAACAGTAACAGTTTTGATCCATCCCTACGTTATACCAACAGTAACAGTTTTGATCCATCCCTACGTTATACCAACAGTAACAGTTTTGATCCATCCCTACGTTATACCAAC
>JAUMHH010171281.1:0-16161 GCA_032359455.1 Chlamys rubida | reverse complement strand
CCATGGCAGCCAAAATTGAAAACACAAATAAATGTTTACATAATAGTACTGGGGAAGTATTCAAAATTAAAGAAACAGTCGTTTGAAAGTTCTATTGCAGATTTTTATTTTTGATGGATTTGGGGGCCAAAAAAGGCCCAAACCATACATAGTCCTTTAACACCTTTTAATCGATAAATGTTCTGACAAAAGACTCTTGACTGCCCAATCATTAGTCAAGAATGACGTTTACTTTTCCTTACTTGAAACACAGATCGTTTTACCTGTTTATTTTACCTGGTTTCCTATTAACGACGCGACAAGTTGTTCAGAAAATACAAAAAATATGAGTCAATCAGAATTAAGGTATTGCTTTACACCATAGCTGTATGGTAAGTGTTTACAATTTGATAAGTTTAAAGCAAAATCGTTAGATATCCCTTCTCCAGAACATCACACTATGAAAGATAACATATTATACATGTACCTGTTACATGTATAACCTCATATATAAAGTTACTCTTGGTTGTTTATAAACGTTAAATGTAAAAGTCTTCATCGAAAATGTTAAAAACATAGATTGGATGAAACATTATTCTTTCTGTCATATTCAGGTATATAAATATGTTATTTTCAATATTATCCTAGTGAGAAACAGTAAATAATAGTCTTGTGAAGCACATTAAATCACATCGAGGTAAATACAATCAGACACATAATACTGTATAATAGTCAGACATGAAATTATATAGTAGTCAGATACACACAATCTTACTGTAGTCAGACAAATAAAAATATATTATAGTAAGACAAATACAAATATATTATAGTAAGACACATCAAATTATATAGTAGTCAGACATATACAATCGTACTGTGGTCAGTCAAATAAACATATATTATAGTAAGACAAATACACATATATTATAGTAAGACAAATAAAAATATATTATAATAAGACACATACAATTACACTTTAGTCTATTACAAAAACATTGTATAATAGTCAGATATATAACATGATTTTATAGTCGGACAAAAGAAATAAAATTAGAATCAGATGCATACAACTATATTGAAGTCTGACACATAAAACTACATTATGGTCAAATACATACAACTGTAGTATAAGCAGACACGCACAATTGTAATATAGTCAATTACATAAAACTGTATTATAAGCAGACACGTACAATTGTAATATAGTCAAATACATAAAACTGTATTATAAGCAGACACGTACAATTGTAATATAATCAAATACATAAAAATGTATTTTAAGCAGACACATACAAGTGTATTATAGTCAGACACATCCAATTGAATCATAGTAAGACATATAAAATGTTTTATAATCAGACAGATGAAATTATAGGATAGTCAGACATATAAAATTGTTTTATAGTCAGGCACAAATAATTGTATTGGAGTCAGACACATGAAACAGTTTTATAGTTAAAAACATAAATAATATTACAGTCAGATACAAAAACAATGTAGTATAATCAAACAACAGTAATATTACTACAGTTAAACAACATAACGTGATATTACTTAAGATACATTTGACATCATTAACACACAAAGTAACACAAATCAACACATGGTTCGCCGCAAATTGAATTAGTTTTTATTTATTTTTTAATTTTCCAAAACATAAGGGGAAAATATTGATTATCGATGAATAACAAACATCTTTCACGGGTCGAATGGATTATTTGACATTAATCAAGTAGCTGGAAAAATTTCTGAAGTGAATACACAATTAATTTATAAAAACAGTAAAATTATTCTGTTCATAACGTTTTATGTGTGTAAAAACTTAACAACAGGTGACGTCTCTAACACTCAAATCTGTGTGTAAAAACTTAACAACAGGTGACGTCTCGAACACTCAAATCTGTGTGTAAAAACTAAACAACAGATGATGTCTCTCACACTCAAATCTGCTCTTTCATGTGTAAAAACTTAACAAAAGGTGATGTCTCTAACACTCAAATCTGTGTGTAAAAACTAAACAACAGATGATGTCTCTAACACTCAAATCTGTGTGTAAAAACTTAACAACAGGTGATGTCTCTAACACTCCAATCTGTGTGTAAAAACTAAACAGGTGATGTCTCTAACACTTAAATCTGCTCTTTCGTATGTAAAACTTAACAACAGGTGATGTCTCCTCCACTCAAATATGCTCTTTCGTGTGTCATTTTATTTCAAAGAAACGGTCCAGCTCAGCTCAGTGTAATCATTGGCATGTGACATATATTGACAACTAAGTTCAAACTCCGGCAATCCCTATCTAACAACCATATTTCTATATATCGCATGTTGCTGATATTAGAGAGGTTTAGCAATCTTACGGGTACGGGTACGTGTACGTGTGGGAGTGGAATTCACTAGTTTTTCAGTGTATGACGTCATCTGTTTCTGCGTTCGGGCACCTTCTACACGTATGCTGAACTTGTAGGGCGGACTCTACGCGTACGTACCAACGTGTAGACATTTCTGTCTATTTAATGGTTTTCTTCTTAGAAAAGTATTAATTAACCTATTATTTAATATGTAGCCTACACGTACACGTACCCGTACACGTAAGGTTGCTAAACCTATCTATTAATAATATGGTAAAATAACGTTTAATTTCAAAGAGTAATTAAAAATGCAGTTGTATTCTCTAAAGAATCTGTCGAATGACAGAAGAATGACCTTGCATGGGAAAGAACTCCTGGGTACTGAAACATATTCGGCAGTTAACCACGAGTTCCCTCCCCTACCCCAAAAAGTTTCGTTATTTTTTCTCAATAACACAGAACTAGTTCGTCAATAATTTACAAGATTATGAAAGGCGTTTAAGATTCTTAAACATTGTAATGTCAGACGCACATATATCCTTCATATAATACACACGTACATTTGTATATATCATACGGAAACAGAACTAATTCTTATTAATAATCGCGGTTACCATTTTGATATACCAGTGATTGGAAGGGCGATTATCGTCCAGGTGACAATGTGCATACAAGTAGACAGTTCGCAACTGGTATATCATTCAATTATAAGATTAAAGCTATATATATATATGAAAAAGTTATAACAAGAACATAATCCTCTGTTCCCAAAAGTAAATTAGATAAAGTGTAATTAAGTCATTAATGTCCTCTGTGACACTGTCATTATATTAATCTTACCTATGTGTGTAGGGATGTTGTCCACACAACTGCAGAGAGCGCACTGAAACGAACCAATCATAATATAGGTCACATGGGGTACTGGAATAATTCACCTATCAAACATGGCATTATTTATACAACATATTTGAGCCAGAGTGTTGACTGTTCTTAACTGTATAAAGTAATACAGTTATGATTAGATGCTGATGTACTCTAAAGGTAGTATTTTATTTTATCACATAATGTATTGTGTTATCCAGTGAATATACATGTACCCATGTCATATGTTTTGCATATTTACCAATGTAAGATGACCTATCAGCCCTGTGATTGGTTGTCAGTTTCAATTGTGACGTGCCTTTTACATTTCAAGGTTGCATGACAATTGTCGCTTTGCAAGAATAAATGCCACAAATCTTGATCATGTGATAAAATGGATCTTGCAGTCGTTTTCATTTTTTGAAATTGTCATATAAGAAACTAGTCACGAATTTTTCATATGAGCTCGCCAGAGGCTCAGTAAATAAAAAAAAATCTTAGAGTCGTTTCATAAATCTTATATCAAATGTAAACTCGTGTAAGATCCTATATGTCTAGTTATATTTGGACTCGGTTGATGTCCCTTCTCTTCCACATGTCCTATAACCTACATTGACCATAGCTTCAACAGTTCTATATCACGACTGACATATTAAAATGACTGTAAGAATGTTACTTAAGGACTTTTGTCCCAGCGTAGGCAAAAAATTTAATAGTTCTGCCTTTGCTTTTCTTAATTGCAGTTATAAGCCCTTTGTTTCGTTGAGTTCAACACTAGTTGTGTTGAGTCTGTGCACTACTACCAATTTGGTAGATCAGACGTTTAGAAGGACCGTATTGCGATTGGAGGGTTATGATCCCGCTACGCTATTGCATTATCACTCACAGAACTTTTTAGTTTCAAATCCATTTTCTTATTTTTCAATTTCAAAATCTTATTTATCTATATATTTGAAAACGACGCAGAGGAAAACTCAGAACATGAACAGAAACAAGGGGGACACCAGCTGAGTCATCTGTATTGACCTGATACTTACACAACAGGGGAGACTTGTAAATTAATGTCGCAAACAAAATCATTCGGCTACCTATGATAATGAGGTGCAAAACTAGTATAGTAAGCCCCGGTTACCTTCATATTTTAATTTAATGCTGTTGCCCGCATTGGTATAAAAAAAAATATTTCAGTATTATTTCGGACTTTTATTCCCTATCACTTGAACTCAAAACGTTCCATTATTTGCATTTTTATAAGATGCATATAGACACATTGTTTTCTCGCTTAAACATTTTTACAAATATATTCGACCACGTACCAATGTCCCTGTATATCACGTGGTCTGTCAGTGACGTCATCAAACCTCCCTACCCTGGGACCGAGCGCCTTGGCCCCGACGAAAGCTGCGAGGCCAGATAGCACGTGGACTATACCACTTCCAGAAAAGTCCTGTGAAAATAAGGTCGCAAGTCATACGAGAAAGCGAAAAAAGGCGCCAAACGATAATACGACATATCAAACAACCATAGCAGCAGCTCATTCTGTAACATAATTAAAGATGACTTAGATCAAAACAAAAATAATGAAATCGCTTCTTTAATTTTTAGTTTTTTTAAAGTAGTTCTTTTTTTTGATTTTTATTGTATTTTTATACAGCTTATGGAAACAGCATCCGAAAAGGCAAACATCAGTATACAAACTGACTAACGTCATCTCCTTATAAAGAATTGCAAGTTTGTTAATGGAGATGCTTACTCTGTAAGGAATGGTCAATATCTCGCCGTTATGTTCATAAGTGAATCCCTTGGCTAACCAGCCCTCTGGTGTCCAAGCCCAGTGTACGAGGACAGGGTAGATAAAACCTGAAATTAGAAAATTAATTAACTACAACACGGACAGGTGAATAGGTCAGGGAGAGACTTCAATTGGTAAGATTCATCTCAAATAACTACGTAATGTCAATGAGTGACATAAAATAAAATTAACCATGTGATATTTATTGACCATTTTAGTAAACGAAGTAGTTCCATTAATATCCTGTCCCTTTTCACACTCACCATAGTTTCTTTTGATGACAAATTTTTGATCGCGATAGATTTCTAATTACGACATATCCCTCATAATTTTAAGTTCCCAAATTGAAAATATTGTCCGTTACCTGTTATTATTGAGCTGTATATCAGGTAGGCGATAAAGTCACACCTTTCTGCGACGGAACCGGAAACGATAGTTGCAGCAGTGGCGGCGAAAACATAGTGGAAAAACCACAGTGAATAGTTCTCCAGTTGTAAACCGTAGTGAGCGAAATAGGCATAGCCGATAAATGAGTTTCCCTCCCCCAGGGCAAAGGCATAGCCCACCAGCCAGTAGGAGAAACCAGCTATGACTGAAACAAGCAATTGTTTTACACTTTAAGCAAAGTAGACCAAAATGAACTAATCAGGATTAAAATACGGTAAAGTCTACTGTTACTAAGGGATGAAAGGGTTGAATTTAGAACACCAATATTAATTCACCATTTCCCCGACTTAAAAATATGTTTTCATTAAATGGTATATATTCGATATTAAGTGCTTGCAAATAGTTAAACAAGCAAAATGTTATCATTACATAATTTGCTGTCATTCTGAACATATTATTATATTATTTTTTATTGAAGTGGCAGCTTAGCAGGTTTTTAAAGAGATTTCATTGTCGTTTGCTTGTCATTTTTAAGATAACACACAAGATTAGAGGTTGGTTTCTGATTTTAAATGTTTTCAGAAATGACATTTTATTAATGTGATTAATTTAACCATAACCAAATCACAAATACTTGTAGGATCGAGTTTTTTTAATAAGAAATAAGTATTTTCTAAAGGCTACTTACAGGAGTCGAGTAGATTTTTGATGAGTATATTGGTTGCGTTTTTACTTCTAACGCATCCAGCCTCAAGCATGGCGAACCCTCCCTGCATCACTGTAATAGAAACAAAACCTTCTTAACTCAAGGCATTTCATATAGCGTCATCTAGCATTAATTATAACCAGTTAAGCACGTATTAAGTTTGAAATAAATGAAGGTTTTAAAGACTAACCAAACATTTTTTTGTAGTTTTTGTCTTCAAGATGTGCGCATGTTTTAACGTATCGGATTTGAACAGAAAGGATGCGTACAATGCATGAACGAAAAAAAATCCATATAGAAATAGGAAAAGTTACTTGTTTGGAAGCTCCGTTCAGTTGTGTCTTAAACAAAATGCTTTACTTTCCTTTCTTTTGTTATACCTTCTTTTAATCTTTGAATTAAACGACGTTTTCGGCATTGAATACACATGGATACTCATAGTTAATATAATAATGATATACAGCATATACGTATCTATGAATGGCATGTCACACAGAATGCAAATACATGTATTACGGAAAGAGTATCGTTTAATTCATACTGGATAGACGCGTTCTGAAAATATACAGATGTTCTTTCATTTAATTGAAGATGTTCAACAATTTAAATGGACGAAACATACCCCAATGATTTCAGTCACTTTACCGAATGATTCATATCTATTCACAAGGTTTATACAACACACAGATAAACATCACATTTACATATGAAGAAATGGAGTCTTACATAGACTACGTGACATTGATTATCCATTCGTTATGGTTGCAATTTCCAGGTGGTAGACCCATTAAACGGAGAAACATTTTGAATACTTGATAAGGGATTGAGAGGTTATGAGGTAGAAGGCTCGTTATCTTGTCCTGATGTTAATCCATGGGGATCACTTTAGCTTTGTAAGGGTAACTTGCGTACTGCCCGTTTCTTTACATTGACGACTCACATGAAAGCGACATTTATGTGAAATATAGTTTGCAGATTGCTCGCTGAGGTAGATTTCTAATACACATCGACTGCTTTATATCTAGTGGCTCCCATTGGTACTCCTCGAGATATTCAACAATGCCCGTAAACAATGTTTTTTAGTAAGATTCTTGTGTGTTGTACGACAAAGACTTTTCATGAGTTAGAATGTCAAAATTATTTTTAATTTCGCGTCGGACTTTGATAACTGATAAAGGGCTGCGATTTTCATTTAAACAGTGCCGGTAGTATGAACCTATTTTTCATGCATAATTTCGTATATCAAATGTTGTGAATTTCCAAAATGTTGTTGTGATCTTTAATACAAGATAAAATGTACATGAATGAAGATGAATTTAAGACGCACATGTGGTTTACCAGTAAAATTCGGTAAAAGATGCGGTGTGAAAAAAACACCAAAAAATTACTAAATATAAAATTGCACTGCACCATACAAATCGTCGTTATCCTAAGAGTCATTTTTAATGAAAGGGGTTATTAAGGTTGAAATTCGAATAGATCTAAACCACTGCTGAAACAAAAAAGGTGCTTTAGACCCTTTTCTTATGTGAAATTCAGAAATTTGAGGACGACTGGTTTATTTCAATTTAATAATGAGTGAATTGTGCATAAGGAACCTTCCCTCAATCTTGTATTTGAAAAAAATAAATGTCATCGCATTGTCCACAATTATTAAAGTTCATTGTGATCGTTTCATAACGTCGCCCGCTCTATCAGATGACCCGCAAAGGTTGTAGTTTTATGTAAACCAAGAGGCCAACAGCCACGTAGCTGTTGGACTTACGGTTCTGATAAGCACCGTTAATTTGCGTCATATTTAATGGGAGAGGTACAACGCAATGTTTGTTTGATGGTGTTATCAGGAATACTGACAGTATCAACAAATATATTTTGACGAAACAAAGATCCAGATGTATACGGAGCTAATCTAGTTCACGAATGACTACTATCAGATTGTATATTTACCTGTGCCATTTACACAACCTATAAACGGACAACATGAAAATATTTAAGCAATGAATGTTTTATCAAATGTTGTTATGGTCCTACACACATTGCTATTAATAACAAACTTCATAAAGCCCGGCATTGCTTTATTTTAGTTTGACAGCAATAGAAATGTGTGGTATATGACTATAACAATATTTGCTAAAATGTTCATTATTTATATTCACATTTTGAAAGAGAAGGTACGCTTATTTAATTATTTTGAACAGTTCTTTGAACAGCAAATTAAGTGTTGACGACAATGAATTGGTGACGTCACAAAAGAGATTGATGACGTTACAATAGCAAATGTTGTTATAGTCTCATAACAACATTTGCCTTCTACGTGCATTGAAATGGAAGGATGCAGAGCAAATGTAAATATTACGAAATGTTTTCAAGAAAATCATATTTCATTATATAATCTTTTTGATGACATTACATCATTATAAATAACAAAGGGTGATATATTGATAGTGATATTATGTTTGAAGTTATATAGACAAGTGTGTGGACCAAACTATATAAATCATTCAATTCCCTATGTCCGTTTATATTCCATGCGAAATAATTTAGAAAAATTAACCTTAACTTATAATCAAAGGTAATAGGAGACTTACGGCGTAGGTAATATTTTTCAAACAACGTGTCTTCAATAATCATCGGTAAAGATAGGTGTTGCATAGCACGCATGTAAAAATTGTGAAAACATGAAAAAATATAATTGCAATTTTGCTGACGTATGGCTTTAGCTACGAAAAGGAGATGCGTTTTATAGAAAGAAATAATCACCTTTATCGAGCACTGGCAAGGTAACAAGGTAACACTTTCAATTGAAGAAAGACGGTGGAGACGCTTTTGTTGTTACTTTATCATATCGGCGATTGATTGAGAAGTTGATGTGCTGGCAAAAGTACAGTCTGGTCTGGTTTATTCTATAAATCATATGTAACAGTTTATGTTAAGCTGATTAAATCATACATGCACTTGCATTGATGTTACACACCGTGATTACCACTGCTGTGTAATCTAGCAAAGCTTGGATAGTTTTTTAGTTTACACGATAGCACAAGCTGCTGGGCTACGTCAACAAGCTAACCACGTAAACCCCGCGGGCAATAGACAGGAAGTTATGTTAATGGCGTATGTAAATTTGCTCTGATGTTCCCCTCTGATGCTCAGACACGACAACCTTTTAGTACTTTCGATGATAAGTATGCAAAGTTATGAATTCCTTAAAAAGTTAGACACGTAATAACTAATCATACCTTATGAATAAGAATACAAATCCTTTTTATCGAATAGAAAGTCTGGTACAAGATTGGAATATTATTTTAATCAACATTTTGAGGCTTATAAATATTGATGCATGTTCTTTTGCTACACACTTATATATGAACTACCGTAATAATGACAGTAAGTCACCCTGGTGTCGTCTGCTGGATAACAGATCTATTCGATATTTAACCGGATATAAAACCATTCAAACAAACAAAAAAACCTGGTGACCAATTCACTTTTAGCCCTAAAATTGTTTTAATACAATGATTTAATGCTGCTAATTATATTTGACTAAACGTTGATAAGAAAATTGCTAAACGGATTTTAATCATGAATTATGTGTTTTGTTTGCAAGTATGAAAATATAGTTACTGAAAGAAAAGTTTTTTACATTTCATTTTTATATTTTTTCTTCAAAACATTGTTTGAAAACATCTTAGTAAACGTAATATAACATGGTTTTCAACGTTTTCAACAATGGTTCCCAAACATTGGAAACAGCAATCATAACCCAGGTTATATAATCGTATTGAACATAATTAAAATATTTGTTTGACTCTATCATAAGTTGAGGAGTTTAAATATTTGAAACACAGACACAAATACATTTGTTTATATTGCTGATTAAAAAAGAAAATTACGTGATCGAGTTTTATTCTTTAATTTAAAAACATACTGGTAGTGATGATTACTCACCAGACCCGATATTGCCGTCAGAATTATATCATGTACGTACTTTTATAATTGGGGCATCTTTAGATGTTTTGTTAGATGTGTTCAGAGCTGTGCGCGTAGGAGTTACTGATAGAGTGTTAAAATGTTATGCCAGCTTAAAGTCTGAAGAGTAATATAGGCTGAAAAGCGAGCTTTAAATAGAGACCCAGACAAATGTAACATGATTACAAAACCAGTTGTAAGAGTCTGCTGCTGAATTGAGATTCGTATGAAGCTGAATACCGTTACTTTGAATGTGTTCCAAGGCTACTTTCTCAGATAGACTTGATACAATGTAACAATGCACCCCAACTTTAAATGACATGGCAAATATCGCTGCGTCCGGCCTTATAGGTCTTTCAAAGAAATCTGACATTTTGTATGAGAAATGGATGTCCTCTCTTAAAACAATGGTATTTTCATTTATATAGACATTGCCTATAAATAAATGAGTGAAGAAAGTAGTATCGCATTTTTGACTAATACATGTTTACACTACTTCGAAAAATGTCAACGTTATTTTTATAATTTTTCGTCACACACATTTTTGTCTGACCAATAAAGCATTGACAATCTGTTATTACCTCTCCTCAGTTACTTACTCTATATATGTGTATTATAATGTGCATATTTACAATAGCTTGCAATATTACAATTCTAGTCTTAATAAGATATGCATCCTTGAATTACACGACACATATTGTACATATATTGCAGTTCATTTAGTTGCACGAGGTTATACTTGTATTGGTCACTTTGTCTACAACAAGGTTAAAAGTCAATTATGACACCTGTGTCTCATGTTAAAGTATGGAGAGTAAGTCATATCTTTTCATGTATGTCAATAACGCACAAAGGGAGAGGTAGTATACAGGCGTTAATTCCGTTTTCCAATCCTCTTGACGTGATCTCATTCTTTAGTCAATAAAAATTGTTGAAATTTAAGAAAAATAAATAAAAAAGATACATTGAGGAAGGCACTAAAGAAACAGCTTCAATCAGATTTCTTTACCCGGGCATTGCTTATGAACCTATTAACTGCGGAGCCTAGTACAAAAAGTCCGGTTAGCTTTAAAAGTCGTTTAAATAACATTGTCGTTAAGCTTATCAAACTTCAATCAGATTAGTCGAGGTGGGGGTTCTGTGATACAATCTACAGTACCTCAGGGACATGCACCATACAAAGGCGTATTCAATCGGATATTTTAGTCCTGGAGGTTTGTTGTAACCTTGATGGCCACACAAATATATTTTGGAGTGATGCACGATTCATAATATACACACTTAACTCAACTTTTAAATTGAAATCAACCAGCGCTCCACTAAATTATGTAGTACTTACATTCAGGGGTCGTACATAACTCCCCTTCAGTTTCAAAAATAGTTAATGCAAATTTATATTTCAAATTTTTTGGCAACTAGCATCAACGATGAGCCCAAGAAAAACGAAACAGCTGTAAAGTGCAGAATAATTCAGCTTTGGCGAGCTGTGTTTATCACTAATTTCTAAAGGTGCAAACACCTGTACCTATGTGTGTGTGTGTCTGCGTGAGTGTGGGTGTGTGTGTGTGTTTTGAATTTATCATACACTTAATCAACGTTAGCCGTCCATAACATTTATAAAACACTGGCGCAGTTAGTAGTGACAAGATAATATATCGAATATCTTGAAATCTGTCGAGCTAGCATTTGCAGTCATTTAAACTTTTTATTTAAATGTTATACATTTCTCTTTAGTTACTGATGTATAAGCACGTTTATCTTCTGTGACATTTGTGTTTGAGTTATCATATGTTCACTTTAAAACAAACTCAAAAGGACACCTGTAACGCTGTACTTTGGATTCTATGAGGTAAATATATGGTAACATGAACCTGAGAAACATAAATTAACCAACACAAAATCAAAGTTAGAATTTCTTTTCAGATCTATATCACCACATAATCGCCGAAATACAACTGCTTAATTGCTATTTTAGATATGTAAGGGTATTTGATCACAATACGACTACCGGGGAAAGACTCCCCGATCGGACGTGTAAAGTTTATTAGGGCACGTGCACGATCATAAAAGTTATCTCTGGGAACTCGAGTTCAGCACATATTAAAATATCCTGTCATCGAAAATGTAATACATTATCAAAGTTTATTTATCAAAAAGTAATATAATGCAAGTGATAGCTACCTCATGATACGCCACAGTGTCAGAAACGAATTGAAAAACCATTAAAAATCACTGAAAGTACCAAAATACATGGCAGGCCAATTTCATACTATTTTGTCGCGTTCGATACTCACGGAATACAATGATGGCAAGGGCAATCCTGAAGAAGTGGTCAAGATTATTGTTTGTATACGCCTGCCAGTGGAGGAGACTCGCTTGGGCACTCCTTAATTCGGCGATTTGCACTTGCAGCTCCGTTATATTGATGGTCATGTTCATTTCAGTAGAAATCGACATCTTTTTAACTACCAAAAATCAGAAGGTCTAACACATGTATTTCAGACACTTTTAAAATTTGATTAAATCAATATGTTACTTTGTTTAGCATGAAAGACAAAATATTCAGATTGGATAAGCACTCGTACGAATGAACCCGTTGACATGTGATTGATGAAATGATGTTATGAAACATGAATGCTCCTCGTCAAAGATGAGTGGGTTTTGTATAAAATCGCTGATTCGTCAGTGTCATTCACGCATCAGTGAGAAAGGTTTTTCGTCTGTGTTGTTGTGAACTTTATGTGTGTATTTATCGCACAAACTCTTTCGCAATGGCTTTATACTCCCTTACCACTGATGACTTACCAAGAAATCGTATTTATGTGTTAGTCGGTCGATGGTCAAGAGCGCATGGACGCGCTTCGCACGCTTCAAGGGAGATAACTTTCCCAACATTCACTAACCTCATCCCCGTTTTATGTCAGAAGCTGGCTGAATCACGGACAAGGTGATCATTATGGGGAAACAGGTCTGAATTTTGAGCTGTTCGTGTCACTCGAGGTAATGAATTTTTCGATACTCTAGGGGTTACGTTCACTGTCGCTCTCTGCACCTCTGAAATATGTCAAAGCGAAGGCTCAATGTTCACCTCATTGTGGATGAGACGAGAAGACTTAGTTGATCTCTGATGTACATCAAAAGAGTCAGCCTTGCGATTGGTCAGATTTTACGATTTACCAATCCAATAGATGCGTGCCTTTAATTTTGCTATGACATATTTCAAGAGCCATGGAGTATCGAGAATGGAGGTTATGGTGCACAGATAAACCCTAAGGCGGGACACAGTTTCGCCGGTTTCTCTAATGCAAATTCAGACCCGTCTAAAGTTTATTCTTGGAGGTGTACAGGTTTTGGTGGTGGAGGAAAGCGTGAGTGCTATCAAGTTTGTCTCAAAATATAACTAACCTTGAGCACCTTTAGCCGGAAGTGTTTAATATTTAACAAAAATATTCCTCATCTTTTTACAAACGTTTTAATGGCCGTTCAAATTTATATCAAGCTTGTAGATTGCCCGGATAACATATTTTTCGGTCGAATGAATTCATTTGATTTACTTTGAAACTTCCATAGGTAAAATAAATTCAAATCGTTCAACGAAGATCTATCGGAAGTGTTAACTGCATTGCAAGCTATCAAGTTAGTTTCAATAAGTGTTGTCTTTATCTTCTTTGGAAGTCACGTATGTAAACTATTATTAAATATTTAATATTAGTTGAGAATTGCAGGCCCTTTGGGTCCCTTAATTAGAATCAAAAGACCTCTCACATGACTACTATTATACATCTTATTCTGTACATATCGATATAGATGAATATAACTAAAAGTATAAACCCAAGCTTTTTAAATGAGACACATGAGACAATACCTGACTATATTATTCAAATTTTAATTGACATACAACTCCTATGCAAAAGTTTGCATTTCAATTGCATAAAGGCAATAAATACATGTTTACATGATATACAATTGTATGTATTTGTAAAAAAAAAAAATCTATAAATCATTTTTACCAAGTCAAAATTTCGAATTCATCAATGAAAATGCAATTTTCGTTGATCGTATTAAAACATATGATATATTATGCGTTGATTTAAAAATTTAGCAATTCCATTTTAGACATTTTACTCAAAATTGATGTTGAAAATATGTCAAAAAAAATAAGAGCATGATATAGATAAAATATTTCAACGGAATGGCAGTTTTACTAGTGTAAAGCACTTGTGAAACATTTCTTTCTGAAATTTGATGATAGTAAATTTCTATTTGCTCTAGGTTTTAGAAAAGTTCAAAAATGAAAATATTATACGCATCAATAAAAGTTAGAGAATTAGTAGGGTAAACGTGTATGCCTTATTATACCGACGTCATACTTCCGGCAAAAATTCTTCCTTATCCTATCACCGTTTCATCTGCATATTGAACTTCAAATCTTCGGCTTCTGATGCAGTTGATAGATAGTACCAATATTAAAAATGATACTTCACATGTGAAGCTATATCAGTCCAATTATAATCACTGCAGTTAAGAAATAATTCTTTGTTACATCAATAATTCTTATATTTCACTTGTGAAAAGACAATAAATTAGATTTACTAAATGTATCTGAAATGAATTGATTCAACATTTTTATTTGAATCGTACAAATTCGGGTTACAAAAATAGATAATTCGTTACAAAACCCTATATTCAGCAAATGATTTCTAAGTTATTCAAAATATTTTTAATTAACATATTTTTTTCGGGAGATTACATTTGTTCTATGTTTTGGAGATTTCCCCTGATATAATGGAATATATATATATGTATTCCATAATTTTGAGGGGAAAATCGTATTAATCCTGTATTTTGGGAATTTTAAAGGTTTTCCGCAAGATTTGGAGCAAAATCTTTTCCCTGTATTTCGGGAGAGTTTTTTGGGGAATTTAATATTTTACCTGTGTATTCTTTTCTGTATTATTTACGTATTTACAATCAGGCAAAATAAATCAATAGAATCATTGACACTTCATAAATAGAAAAACTAAATGAAAACATACAAATTCTACACCAATGAAATGATAAAGAAAATGAATAAAAAAACCAAGTTACAAACTGGAATGGAACTTTTAGAGAACGTACTTGTTAACTGCATACAGTTTCCACTGACATATTCGCCTGCTACCGTTCAAATACATGTTTCCCTAAATATTGATTCCGCTCTTTATATTAGTATTAAAAACTGGGTAGATATATTTGCTGGTATAGTTAGTTTGTTTGTTTGTTTGTTTGATTTTGTTTAACGTCCTATTAACAGCTAAGGTCATTTAAGGACGGCCTTCCCCGTGTGCAAGATGCATGCGTGTAGTGTATGCGTGTGTGTCTTGGGCTGCGATATGTTCGTATTTGTCTCCTTGTGATGGCGCGGAACTGATGCCGACTTTATAGTGCTACCTCACTGACGAAGTCACCCAGCAGGACAACCCTCCCGGTCACATTATACTGACAACGGGCGAACCAGTCGTCCCTCTCTTAAATTGCTGAGCGTTAAGCAGGAGTAGAAACTACCATTTCCATAGACTCTGGTACGTCTCGGCCAGGGGACAGAACCCAAAGCCTTCCTCACAGGGGCGAACGCTCAACTAAAGGCAAAAAATTAGGCATTGTCAAGGAAGACATTAGGAAGAGGAAAGTTATTTAGAAAGAAGAAAAAAGAAAAGATCCCAAATGTAGTCGCCTCTTACGATCAGCAATGGGGGCAGCAGGTACAATTTTTACGCCCTACCTGCAGGGACTATAGTTGAGTAGAGTTATGATGTTTTTAATTTCTACAATCGGCGGCATGACACATGTGTATTGATGAAGTGATCTCCTTGTAATGGAAGCCCGACAGAACAGTGTTATCGTTATACAGATGAGATATATGTGATGGATATATAAAAGCACACGTTATAATGTTTTATAGAATTTAACATGAAAGAGTGATATTGTTTGTTTAGCGCAACAACATCAAAGGCCTACTGAAGCTGGGTATAGTGATAGAATAAGATAGAAATAGCAAGAGGCACAGGGGCCTTAATAGCTCACCTGGTATTTTATTTTTCAATTTAAAACCTGCTGAGTACCATACAGGTTTATCAAAG
>JAUMHH010171270.1:0-16163 GCA_032359455.1 Chlamys rubida | reverse complement strand
ATCACACATACAGCCCTATAGCTACTCAATCACACATACAGCCCTATAGATACTCAATCACACATACAGCCCTATAGATACTCAATCACACACACATCCCTATAGATACTCAATCACACACACATCCCTATAGATACTCAATCACACATACAGCCCTATAGATACCCAATGGATACACCATTAGCCCAGTTCTTGCCTCTCCAGGTTCAGTGCTTGTGCATGCTGTTTAAATATTGTCGTGGGATGTCTTTGCCAATTTTCTGAAATAAACGTCTTTTATGGCCGTGTTTCCATAGCGATGCTCTGCTGATGGAATTATCAAGGGAGATTTTGAGGCTGTGGTTTTGTATTTCATTATTGGAACTTCACCAGATTACACTTGTCAGGAGTAGGACACTGAACCAGAGGTGATCTACAGGTATATAGATGTAACAGACTGTCAGACGCCACCCGCAGTGCACAAAAGCCAGCATCTCAGCTGCTTGGGGTTTTACTAAGACTTATGTACAAACTGCTATACCTTTCATTCTTAGGAAACAGGACAGGTTTCTCGACAGAAAAAAAAGAGGCAAGAATTGTCAAAAATAGAACAATTTTTTAAGGAACGAAATATATATATATCTTGTGTTATTTTTTGACTTTCTGGATATTTCCATAGATTGAATGTGCTTATTTAACAGACTTTTAGGTCATGTGGCCCAACATCTTCTGAATAGCTGAGACATTTGGGATGATGATATTTACCCATTAGAATGCTGGATTGAAGGATTATTGAGTTTATTCAAATGAATCACCTTGATCCACTTTCAACGTCACAGAGGTCAAATGCATTTAAACATTTAAATGGCTTCTCTTAATGACAAGATGCCAAGTGTGATATTTGGCCAGTAGCATGCTTGGTTGTGAAGCTGTAAAGTTTGTTCAGATGAATGACCTTGACTTACTATCAAGGTCATTTGGGTCAAATGTTTTGAAACTTTTAAACGTCTTCTCCTTAATAACAAAGCATGCTGGGATAAAGGAATATGGAGTTTGATCAAATGAATGACCTTGATTTTTTATCAAGGTCACAGGGGTCAATGTTGTTCAAACCATTAGATTGCTTCTTCTGAATAACAAAGGGGCCTACGTAGGTTGATGGTATTCAGCCAGTAGCATACAGGGTTGAAGTTTTACCATTGTCATTCATAGGATGTATTGAGCTCAAACAAACAAAAACAAAATTGTTCAAATGAATAACCTTGACAGAAAAGATTAAATGTTTTCCCTTCCTATGATAAATCTAACCAAAACAGGAAACACAACTATAATTCAGTTTGGCCTTGTGTCCAGTCAGCTATGAGAACTGCCTATTACAAAACACTCCAGTGTGTTTCCTCTCAAATAATTGTATCCATAATTTTACCTGTACAGACGTGTATCTATTGCATACAGGTAGGTTTTTTTTTATCAAGTCTCGATACATAAATCCACCCACACACACAGTTGACACGCATGCAGTTATTTACCATCAGTGAGCTAGTTCATAAAGTCCACAGAAATTATTTTAAAAATTAAAAATTTGCTGTAAATAGATTGTAATTTGTCATTTAAAAGCATACCTATAGCTATGGCCAACAAACTAGATTATTCAAATGGCCTACAGGTGAGATATCGGTGTGTATCTACCAGGGGAAGTAACTCATTTAAGGTTGTATTACATGTTTACTTTGGTAATAAATGGTGCTGATTGATGTGTCAACAGCCCAAGTGCCAATTGGGTTGTAATATGTCTGTTATTGAGGTCTGTAGGCGAAATATACAGAAAACAAATCAGACGTAACGTTATCAAAAAATTGAACAAATACAACGTAAAACAGCTGTAAAACAATATACTAAACCGGTGTTCAGTGCAGAAAAAAGGCCAATAATTAAAAAAAAAAAAAAAAAAAAAAAAACTAGGAAAGTATTTGAAAATTGGACAGATTCTTCCATATTGTAATTCCTTTGTAAGCGTCTTTTTAATAAATTTGTAAAATAATATACAATTGTACTCTTTCTTAGTGCAGGAAAAACAAAGGCCAAAAATATGCCAAAATAATTCTGGAAGATATTTGAAAATTGAGCAGAATGATATTTTTTTTGTAATTTGAGCAAGAAGATGAATTCAGTTTAGGTACAAAAAAATTGTAACATGAATTTACATTTATTTTACGTATGCCATGATCTGGAATAACTCAATTACACAAGTGGGGGGAAAAAACTATTGGAAAAACTTGTTTTGAAAGCATCATAGTAAAAGATTAGCAGGGCAAAATTTCGCAGATCACTTTATAGTACATGGTATACTAAATATAAACATGGACGTTCATAATTTGAAGTTTTAAAAATCTATTATAACTGCTATCAGGACACCTGAAATATTTTAATGAAAACTCAATGTAGGTGTTCATTAATTTTTACCTTGCGTGACTTTTGATCACTAGCTGTGAGGGATACTTTTAATCCCAAGAATGGCCTGTACAAGACCTCTGGTTACCCAATGTGGAAAGGATATTGACTGATTGTTGGTTACTAGACATCATTTGTGCCAAAATGAGCATGACACAAAAGTTGTTTTCTTAATTAAATCAACTTTTCAAAAAAGCTCATTTCGTCACGAAATCTACCGGAGTAAAAGGGAGAGAAAAACAGTTTGTTTTATCTCCTCAAGTTCTTCCTATGTACTACATGTTTGACATGTTAACCCATTCACCACTAAATTAAGTCACATTTGAATCTTAAATTACCAAATGTCTGGTTGACCTTGTTGATGGTTCTTCACAGGTATAACATAATTTGTAATCACTGTTAGTGGTTCTCAACATTCAATGTCAGTTATAAAGGTTCTATAGTAAATAATGTTCTTATCATTGAATTAAATTTGTTTATCGCAAGTTAGCAGCTCCAGGTGAAATTATGTAATATGGGTCAACAGTAAAGGTTCTGTTTGCTTGTCAACTGTCTGTGGTCAGGCAGTGGAAAAGTGGAGAACAGTGTATGTCCAGTCTGGGGTCAGTAATGGTCAGTAGTGGTCAGTAATGGTCAGTATGGCAGTAGATTGTAGGTGCCAGCTGATCAAAACCCTGTTAGCTTAACAGCATATCAACTGAAATATTTGATATATCATTTTTGTCTCCCCGCCCACGAAGTAGAGGAAGCAAGACTAAGGTGTTGCTTTTACCACGGTGGCAGCGTCAAAATCAAGTTTTCATATTGATCAATTCAAGTCTGAACTGAAATATATTTATTTGTTGATTGCAGGACTTTTTGCTAAAAATATGACTGATAATTTTTTTGTCTACCTTGTCGTTAAGATAACGATACTTTGAACGTCTGTACCCTGCAGGTCTGTAATGATCTCTAGTGACCCTTGGTCAGGCATTGTCTAGACAGATTGGTGGTCAGATCTAGCCTGATCGTCATACAGCCCCAAGGCCCTGGTCAGTCAAAGAATCACAATTCTTAATGGCAATAAATTGCAATACAAAAACTTTGTAATATTTTAAAAATAGAAAAATAAAAATTATATATAATTATTATAACCATATATATAAATACAAAGGTAGTGATGTAGGACTTTCTTAATTCAAAATTGAAAACTTGGAAATATTTTTAACTTAATAGATTTATTTGTTAGATATATTAAATGAAATAGAATAGAATAAAATATTTATATCAGAAATATACATATATGTATAGTAAGTGGTGTAAGACTAATTAACACAAAAACAAAGTTGAAAACATATGTCATGTTTTTCCCCCAAAAAAAAAAAATGCAATCAAAAAAGAAAATATAGAATTGAAAAATCAATAATTAACTTGTGAAAAATATAAAAATCAGAACTGAAAATACAGTTGTGCCAAATATTTGCCGCAATTAATGATAGGATGGTTTGTGAAACCAAAAGTATCCTATACTTATACTGTTCGAGGCTGTCAGACTGCACTGGGCAGTGACCAGGTACTGGCTGCAGGTCGCTGCATGGTTTTTCTCTGGGATCTCTGGTTATCCTCCTCCACCACTAAAACCTGTCACGTCCTTAAATGGCCATAGGTGTTAATATAGGACGTAAAACACAAACAAACAAAAGACTGAAAGTATTTTAGTGGTGGACATTATATAGGACAGTGCATGGTCATTGCTGGATAAATACGGTAGAATAACATTGGCCTACCGGACAGATATTATAATTGCTGTCATCTGTGATCGGAGCTTTTTATCAATGCCCAGTCTGGGTGTTAATGCTTGATGTAGCTAATGTTTTAGTTAATGGTATGGAAATACCGTCAATGGTTGACAGCACAAATCAACATGCTTGTCAATAAATATTGGTCTCCACTCCAAAACCTTCTGGTTCAGCTATATCCAGTATACTATTTTAGGTTTTTGCCAATTGTTGTATATACCATTGCCCAACCACATACTCATTTACAGCTGAGTAGACTGGAATAAGCGGAGTAAAGTATATTGCTCAAAGATACAACACAGTGCCGTGCCGTGACTAGAACCCGCAACCTATCGGTCACGAGCCTGGCGTCATACCACTAGACTACCATGCCTCCTCAAACATATATTTCCAATTACATTAAATCCAATATCTAATGATTTCAAATAAAAAAAATTACCTTGTGTTCGGTCACTTAACAATCACAGTCAGACTTATGCAGATTTCAAATTTGTTCAAAGCTCGACATATTAATACAAATGGTTTCATAACACAGGTGGCTGCTTAAGATTAATATTATGTTTGACTATTAATGTCTGTTTAACAGAACTTCCAGAACTTTGCAGTACAAAGGCTAAAATACCATCGACCAGGCCTATACAATCACTATTCACTGGCTATACTAGTGCACCGACCAGGCCTATACAATCACTATTCACTGGCTATACTAGTGCACCGGTTCTGTCAGTGGTCAAAGGTCAACCGTATTTATAGTTTGACCAGCCAATATTCTACTTTTGACATTTAGTTCCAATACACCTGAACATCTCTGTGGTCCTTCTGGGGACCAGATTAACCCAGACCCAGTCTGATCTTTGGGCTAAAGTGTGAATTAGCCGGCAGACTTGAAAGGTCTCTGAGCCAGAACATACTGTCCTGCGCATGAACACTGGTGTGGTGCCCTGGTCAGTGTAGCTGACGGTATTCTGTCAAATCAGCATTTCTCTGTCGAAAAGCAAGATGTCAAATCATTTATACCTATTACATGTTTGTTTTAATGTATGGAAACTGAATGTTACATAAAAAATCTGAATGAAATAAAGAATCTGTACTAGTGGTAGATAAATAGCATACCTGCCAAGTCGTCTGCATTTCTGCAGCTCAACCTGCAAATGACCAATTGACCCGTGCTGATTGTGGAATCTGCTCTGCTTAGATCATTGAAAATGTTTCAAAATCCCATTTTACAAAAAAAATCTCTTTAAACAAAACATAATGGTGTATTTAATGGCAAATTATGACACAGTTGTAGTTTAAATGCTATTACTATGTAATGATTTCATTCAAAAGTTTACGTACCGAAATAGCCCCAAATTAACAAGCTTGATATGCATTTTCACCATCTATGACACTCATCTCATTACTGCGAACTTGGCAGGTTTCAAATAATTCATGATTAATAATTCAACAATTCATGGAAGTTTAACAAATATATTTATTTGTGTTGGGTGGGTATAGCTTTGTTGACGATGCTGACCGGCTCACGTATGCGTAGTACTGCTGGGAAAAAGTTGTTGACAGTGACCGAGTGTGCAGATTTGAATGTATAGTCCATATGAATCCTGCGGCCTTTTACAGATATTGAAATCCTTTGAACATTATCCAAAATGTTTAAATCAGTTTTATTCCTTGGGAAGCCGGAGGTTTTAAATATGTCCAAGTCACAGCAGGTAAACTTTAATGCTTTTGGATTTGGACATTGGAAAGGTTTTTTTTATCAAGGTTTTAAAGATGTCAGCAGGCCTCGTGATTTAGCTGCCAGTGCGTTGATTATTTCGTACTTTAGTACCAGTGTATGGTTCCGTCCCCTATTACCCAGATGAGATATACAGTGTAATTTGGACATCATGTCTGTGGCATTTGACTTCCTGCAGAAGTCGTTGAACATGAAGCGAACACCTCATCTTTATGTCATTTCAAGACTGTCCATGTCATTTTCAAGACGAGGGTCCAACACTGTAGTTCGAGGTAGATCATAAAAAGATATTGCAGACACTAATTTTGAAATGTTTGTGACGAAAGGTTAAAGTTCTGTCTGGGGAATCCTGGAATAGAGTTTGGTTTTTGTAATATTTTGTGAGATATGTGGTCAGAATCATTTGAATGTTATGATGATTGTAACACCCTGGTAGAGGTCAGTAAATTACTTGATCAAGAGTACTAGTGAAATACAAATTTTGTTAATTTTTGTTTGATTATAAAATTAGGCAAGAAATACAATCCATCCCTGGGATCTAAGTGTAAATATATAAAGTGATTCACATCCCTCCGGGTGAAATAATGACAGGTTTTCTTAAATATTTCATTCTTGGGGTTGGCATCACATTTACATCTACAGATACCGGAAATGTTCTAATAATGAAACATGCAACGCACCCACATCCTCTGAAATACATACAAATAAGCTCACAGACACAGTGAACAACACCTGATCATTAGTATGTGGATATATATACAAGGTAAACGATGAACTTATACATATCAGAAAATATATTTTATCAAGTTTTCATCATCCAGTTGTTACATGGTGCCATATTATACCCAATATATATGAAGATATCTGTGCTAAACTGAACATGGTGCCATTATACCCAATATATATATATAAAGAGATCTGTGCTAAACTGAACATGGTGCCTTTATACCCAATATATAAAGATCTGTGCTAAACTGAAAAACGGACTCAGTGTACAGTTATACAAATTTTATCACGTATTTCTGCTCTTTACAGAATCGTACTTTTGTATCAGCACCAGCAAATGTTGATTGTACCAGTCAATTAGTTATATATATAATACAAAAAGGATCGCGGTGGTCTAGCTAGCTCCAGGAGTCATTTCAACCTAGACTGATTATGTACCTGGCTTGCATGTACGAAGAGATCAATGTTTTCGGTTTGAAACACTACATGACTTTTTATATTGATTTCGGAGGAAATATTACTATTCTGGTACATAGAAGCTCTTTATATTGATGTTGTACGCAGGTTTGAAGAAACACACGATTTAGAATAATAGAACTGTGGAAAAAGAGGTCAATCAGTCATATTTCTGATAATAGGTTTTGTGATTTAGTCATCCTTAAAATGTTTTAACATTGAGCCTATGGTACATATATTTATCTCATTTGATATTATTGAAAACAATATCACATCAGGTGTTCCTGATTTCATTTGTACTATTCTGCCAGTAATGTTATTTCCTTTCCTTTTTGTTTCAAAGTTAAATTGTCCTGAAACAATTAACATTTTTGGTTTTCAAACTTGTATTCAGCCTGTTCAACCCATTCACCCCTAAAGTCACATTTGAACCTTACAAAATCAAAGACTGGGCAAGTCCAGTTTAAATATGTAGGGGTGAATGAGTTAAACCTTAAATATGGATGGGCTTATTACCAGGCATGGGCTTATTATTGGGTAAATATGGTTATTTCCTTCTATCAGTAACAGGAACTAGTACACTTGAACCAGTGTGATTTTTTATATGCAGCAGTTTAATTGCCTTGGATATTTTCTTTTAATCTTTTCCTACAATATACTTCAGAAACATCTATAATTTATACCTGCAAATTATCTGTATACAAGATATAAAATGTATGCAGCAGTCATTGGATTTATTACCTGATAACCAATAATAAATAACTTCAGCTCTTCTATCTGAAGAGGTTTTCACACAATCACCTGTATATAAGATTTACATGTAAAAAATCTACCAAATGTGTCCCATATATTCTGACATCATGTATAGTCTGAACAAAATATTGTGTCTCAATAAACCTGTTTAATCCGACACTATGTGGGACATTGTTGATAAAAGTGAAAAATTCTGGAATATTTATCCTTAAACGAACAAAGTGTGTGACATATTTACTTGTAAATTAATAAACCAAGTATTAATGAAATCTATGAAATTTGAACTGTAAATGAAAAAAGTCTATGATATTTACTCATAAATAAACAAATTCTATGATATTTATTAATTTTGTAAATGCAGAAAGTATCTGTTACTAAACAAAGTCTTTGACATTGATTATTAAGTTAACAATATCTTTGATATAACAAAGTCTGATATTTGTACCCATAAATAAACAAAATCTGTGATATTTTTATCTGTAAATGAACAAAGTCTATTTAATACATACTATGTGTCTGTAAATGGCGATTGACAATGACATTTTGTGTGTACGTGCCCTATTGACAATGATATTTTGTGTGTACGTGCCCTATTGACAATGATATTTTGTGTGTACGTGCCCTGACAATGATATTTTGTGTGTACGTGCCCTGACAATGATATTTTGTGTGTACGTGCCCTGATATTTTGTGTGTACATGCCCTATTTGAGCTCTGTCTGGTGATCTGTGACACAGATTATTGGTTTTATCACCTGAAAGTAAAGTAAAAACAAACAGGGTCACCATAACTGTCTGGTAGAGTTCTGGCCATTCTGTCTGTCACCGGCAGTGCCAGAAACTTATACAGCTTGATGACCATTGGTCAGGGAAGCTTTTCTGGTAGTGGGTGGTCAGTCAACAAAATTGTGTATGAAATTAGATGTTTTGTTAATGCAAAAAATGTGTTCTAAATGAATTTGATTTATTTAATGCTGATATAGCAATAATGATTGTATAAATATTTCATTGGACAAGCTAAATCAAGCTGACCATACGTAAGGTTCTGGTCAGGCCAGGTGCTCTAGGCTATCACTGACTGGATGGACTCCATAGTAAATAGTCATTACCTACACCCCATTACCAGACACTGGTATTTTAGCCAGTGGTCAAAATTGACCATTCTGATTGGTCATCAAAGCGATGACCATCAGTGTGTAACCACAAATTAGGTGGTCTGAATGCTGTGACATTTAGGGCTGTGTGATGGCTGGAGTGGGACCACTGACTTTAGGTAGGGTGGGGGGTGTTCTGTGAGTGAGTTTAAGTACTTTAAGTGTCAGGGGTGAAGCTAGCATCTTATCATCGTAAGGTGTAGGATGTGACGTTAACTTTCAACTTGGACTAATATTTACCTGAATCATCAGTCATTAGATGTAGCGACGACAATATTGCTCTGCCTGGGCCGTCATATTCGCTTTGTCCATTGTAAAGTGCAAGGCCAGTGACTATTCCCTACCTGGATACAATGCAAGAGCATCTACATTCCGAACGGAATTCAGGAAAGAACATGCTGTAGTGTCTACATTGTGACAGGAAAGGAATTCAGGGGAGATAATTCTCAAGCATCTACCGTACACTGACATCAGGAATTCAGGGGAGATAATTCTCAAACATCTACACTGACATCAGGAATTCAGGGGAGATAATTCTCAAGCATCTACACTGACATCAGGAATTCAGGGGAGATAATTCTCAAGCATCAACACTGTTATGTAAAGGAATTCAAGGGAGATAATTCTCTCTACGCTGTTATGTGTAGGAATTCAGGGGAGATAATTCTCTCTACGCTGTTATGTGTAGGAATTCAGGGGAGATAATTCTCTAGCATCTACACTGACAAGAAAGGAATTCAGGGGAGAAAAAATTCTCAAGTGTCTTTTCTGACCATGAAAGTATTCAAGAAAGATAGCTATCAACACTGTGAAATTGTGAATTCAGGGGAGACAATATTATCGTGTCTACACCGTGAAATGTCAGAATTCAGGGGAGACAATATTCTCGTGTCTACACCGTGAAATGTCAGAATTCAGGACAATCCCATTGATTGTTGTATTGCATGTTAATAATTTGATTAATCACCGGAATCAAATAAAGAAGGAATTTCAGATTTGATTGAGTGGAAATAAGTGACCTAGAAAAGGAATCGGATTTGTGATACTGCTGGTATTTAACATATAGCTCCACATAGAACAGAGACAAATCTTGTAATGCTGTAACATATCATTCTGATTTTGTTAGGGTAAGAGTGAGCCTAGGTTTAAGGGTAAGAGTGAGCCTAGGTTTAAGGGTAAGAGTGAGCCTAGGTTTAAAGGTAAGAGTGAGCCTAGGTTTAAGGGTAAGAGTGAGCCTAGGTTTAAGGGTAAGAGTGAGCCTAGGTTTAAGGACTTACTGTTATTGATCAATAGTAGACCAACGGATGATTACGAAATAATGAAACCTTATCTCAAGGACGTTTACAGCGAAGTACTTTTAACCGACTAAACTGTATGATACAGTGTTGACAGCATCAGGAAATAAGCAAACTACAATTTTAGACTAAATTTAGGATAGTCCTGTTATTTCTGTGCAAGAAAATAGTAATGTGCAGTTGAAACAACTCTGAGGAATATTTTACATCAAAAGTGCCTTAGAGGAATATTTTACGTTGAATGTGACTGAAATTCCTACAGTACTAGTGGAGACAAGCTGGTTTATGTCTTTAGACACGGTGAACTCTGTCAGATCAGTGCGTCGTCTACGTCTACACCAATACAGGTTACTGGTAAAGTAATGGATGGATAAGGTAAATCCTCGTTGATAATCCCAGAAACTTTTGTTGTGACATATGTCTATGGGGCCTGCATGTGTAATGATGTAAGAACAGTAAGCTGGTGTGTATCGGTCCATTAACGCACCTCACACATCCCCGACAGGTAACACATCCATAATAGGTCACCTGTCACCAGGTAAACCATCAGTTATGATAAAACAAAAAAAATAACCAGCGACAAACTTGGACCATGACAAGAACCCTCAACGTGGACAATAATGTTGATGCAGCTGTGATGATCTTTGGATAAGAGATCATATGAGATTACACTTGCCCGCACGAAGATTAAGGACGGAAGATTCAGACAGTGTATAGACAGGAGGATGGAAACGGTACCTCGGGAGATAATTTTCTTCGATATGATGTCACAAAACTAATTAGATTCTCGAAGATCGAAGATCGTCCGCTACGAGGGAGTAATAGTACTTCAATAAGGATTTTGAAATTCCACACCATTCTCAAAATATAAAGGAGGAATGTTTTGCTGAGTTTGTGTCTCATCTCGGCTAGTAATCACTTGACATCGGAGAAGCAAAGTCTGGTTTTGAACATGATGTTTGATCTGAATTGAAGTTTTGTGTTTTCAAAGTACCGGTGATGATTCAATGGATCTGTGACATAGAGTGACGAGAAATAATACAGATGTAAATATTGGTCACGTGGAGAGTTGAATACTGTATTCAGGGATTGTTCATCTGAAGAGTTGAATATTATAGGGATTGTTCACTTGAAGACTTGAATACTTTATTTCATTAAATTGGGGAGTTGAATACAAGGTAGTATAGGGTTTCAGCTGAAGATTTGAATAAGAGTTGAATACAGAAGGTTTCTTTTCTGAAAAATTGAATAATATAGGAGTTGTGTTTTAAGCGTTTACTATTATAGGAGAAATTTAAGAGTTTATAGTCAAAAGAGGAGTTAATTACCTATATGGAGCTGGTTACCTGTTTTGGTCAGTTATCTTAGAATTAGTTACCTTTTGTTGCTATAGTTACCTCATACTTGGTAACCTTGGAGTTAGGTACCTTCCTTTTATTGCTGGTTACCTTGGAGTTGGTTACCTTTGAGTTAGTTAACCTGGTGCTTGGTTACCTTAGAGTAAGTTACCTTTTGTTCCTTGTAACCTTTGCATTGGTTACCTTAGAGTAAGTAGCCTTTTGTTGCTGGTTACCTTTGAGTTAGTTACCTGGTGCTTGGTTACCTTTGAGTTAGTTACCTAGTGCTTGGTTACCTTTGAATAAGTAACCTTTTGTTCCTGGTAACATTTGAGTTGGTTACCTTAGAGTAAGTAACTTTTTGTTGCTGCATGGTTACCTTTGAGTTAGTTACATGGTGCTTGGTTACCTTTAAGTAAGTAACCTTTGAGTTAGTTACCTTTGAGTTATTTACCACATGCCTGGTTGCCTTGGAGTTAGTTACCTCGTGCTTGGTTACCTTTAAGCAAGTGTTACTGGTTACCTTTAAGTTGGTTACCTTTGAGTTAGTTACCACATGCTTGGTTGCCTTGGAGTTAGTAACCTCGTGCTTGGTTACCTTGGAGTTAGTAACCTGGTGCTTGGTTACCTTGGAGTTAGTTACTTGGTGCTTGGTTACCTCTGAATTAGTAACCTTGTAATTGTGACATTGAGGTAATTACACTGGAGCTGATTAGCCCTGTAATACCTACAGAGCATTGATTACCTATGCTGGTCACATTAGCACTGCCATTATACCTGGCCCTATTATATAGATATACACTGACTGTTTCATAAAGTGTTATAGCTAGTAAAAAAAAACATTTATTCACTGATAATCAGGGGCCAGAGACAGTGTAGGGTCTGTTCTGTGCTGGAAAACACTTGTCATAGATGGAGACCGGGCCCCACATTTTATGCGGAGAGTGAATGACTTCTACCCAGAGTGGCACAAATCCGAGGTGTAGACCAACACAATTGACATGCCACGGCACAAATTTAATGACACGGAAAATGGACAACTTTGTCTGCCGCTCTGGAGTTGACTGTACTGTCTGTGTTGGTATAATCTAGTCCCAGTCAACTCCAGCCCTACCATTTAATGGTGTGTGTATTCAAAGCAAGAATTATCATTAATCGACGCTAAGATTTTAATCAATGGATTGTGTATATAAGGCATGTTACGTTGATCTTTGAGCTATTATTGGATCTATCTCCCATTCTACACATGTAATACCCTAACGGCACCGCAAAATGGCCGGCCGGATGTTCCGACATGAGAGATTTTACTCACTGCCCAACGAGTTCTCCATTCGCAGAGGTAAATCATTTTTATTTCTTTTACTTGACTTTTTTGTGTTTAATGTGTTTAAGACTTGTATAGAGAGAGATATAGGCCATTAACGGTATTGTATGTTGTGTCGGTAGACAGCTATAGCTATCATTCATTCTCCCAGAGTGTAACTGTCACTTCAATATACACCCTATAGACTTAGATTCAGAATTTCTTTGCTAGTACAAATAGAAATTTACTGTGACAAGACTGAAATATCAAGCATTTTGATCTTGATGTAACATGTAACCGTAAGACATTGAAAATTTCATGTAATGCGCAAAGGTGACGATTGCAATTAGATGTCATACCTGTACAGGTAAATGACATATGTCTATATATAAATGTGGTTCTGCTAGGTTGTACAGGTGAGCAATCTGTACATGGCTTTAAATACCTTTAAAGTGTTAGCTAATCACAGGTGAAACAGGTATAACAGGTAATATTTGTCCCTATCGGGATGTATTTAAGGTTGTGAATTACACATTCCATACCAACTATGCTTAACTGGTATGTGTAATGGAAGTAAAGAGGACTACAGTGTTCCTATGTGTGCCTGTTAGAAGAATTTATATTTATTTTTCTGGATATTTCAGGGGAAAATAAATAATAACCTGCAGAATGTAGCTATTAAACATGACACTGTATTTATAAGTATTGTTGAAAAAGTTTCTAATGAAGATACACAATCTTTATTAATTAGCCATCTTTTACCCAAGTTATACAAAATGTACAAAGACTTTAATATTGTTAGTCAGCTACTTGCAAAACAACTTGTTTAATTTTGCCCAGGATATATATCATATACTTTATCAATCACAATTGACCAAATTTTGTATGTCAGTACATCTTAGATAGCCATGCAAGTGTCATATTCTAAAACCTGGTCTTGTCCATTATATAAAGAGTTATAGCCCTTTGTTGACCATGCATTCATCACTTTGCTCAGTGCATTATCTCATATACTGTGTTATTTGCGATTGCAAAATTTTATATCTGAATATACCTTGGGATGGGGGAGTGTCCCTTACTAAAGTTGGGTCTTCTGTCCAACTACATGCAGTTTCTGTGGTCCTCTCTTCACTTTGAGTCTCAATGTCTGGGGCATATCTCAATACTCTGTCACTTATATTACTGGTAAATTTTGTATGCAAGTACTTCTTTGGGGTGGCAGTGTACTTAAGGATCCCGTCCCATTGCCAGAAACTGTAGTTATGTATTGGTAACTGTTTTTTCAAGCATGTCTATAACCTTGATAAATCATTTCTGAAGAGAAAACCATACCTTGCAGGACTTTTATCAGAAATAATAAACATGAAATAAACAAAATGAAATCAAAAATAGTGTTTTGAGTGTAAAAAAGTCAGTGGAGCTAGACCAGGGCCCGTATTCATGAAACCATTCTCATGCTCATGCATGGATTTTGTGCTCAAACTCAATTAAATCAATAGTGTCAAACGTTCAAAACGTCAAATGAAAACATTGAAAACAGTATTCGACTTTAAGCCTCTTCAAAGTTTTTTCCAAATCATTGATAAAATAAAATAATATTATCAAGTTATAAACGGAACAAGAAATCAGATTTTAGCAACGGTTTCATGAATACGGGCCCGGGATTTGAACCCCGGACTTCAGGTTGTTATACTATATTGCACAAACTGATGGAGCTATCTGGTCAATGGGAGTCAGTCCTGGCCCAACTGTGCTACAGTTACATCCAAACGGAACGGAAGTTAAGGGGAGATAACTGTATATAGGAATTAACACACTGCAGTTTGGCAGGGATCCTTAAGTTGTGTATTGTTCCCTAGTATATACAGAGTTATGGCCCTTTGTTCGTTTCTTAGATACTGTGCCTTGTTAATTACATGAAACAAAGTTCATCTGCTCTATTCTTCAAGCAGGTAGATTTGGACCCTGTACATATGTTCAGGGGTCTGACATTGTTTAATAAGTAGGAATGTATGGGGAGAAACTTAAAACTGCACTTACAAAGTAAGGTTTCTCGACTTTCCTTCTTTTAAACCATATAACATCACAAATACACACAGGAACAGGCGAAGTATGACTTTATCATAGAAAATAACACAAAATCACTCAAATATCAAATCAAATATTGCAGATGTAATGCTGTTACAGGCCTTCGATCAGCAGGCCCCTACACTACACTGCCATTATCTGACCATTACTGACCATACATGACCATAACTGACCCCAGACATTACTACATGTACGTAATTGTAGTAGACAAATGACTTGCGACAAAATATGCAGTCAGATTGTAAGATCTATTAATTCATTCACCCCTGAAGATGCATTTGAACTCTTCCGATTCAAATGTTGGAATAGTTCATTATGAAATTTCAGGGGTTAATGAGTTAAAAAACTGGAAGCCTGTGAGCAGGGAAAAGATGTTCCCATTAACTGAACAGGTAAGTTTTTCTACCTGGTGAAGTATGGAGTCAACTTTTACTGACATATAGGTCTGTCGAACAGGTCACCGTGACGTATACCTGGGTTAGACAGGTGTGATTAACGACAGGTCGTTACTACAGGTATTTCTTGTAATCTATTCTAATTCATCACCTCACCTGCACTTACCTGAGATAAAACATCAAACGTGCTCCCCAGGTATATGTAGTATGGGGAGACCTATAATTATGAAATGGTTGATTGAAAATATATGCACATGTACAATAGAACGTCTGCTTTGATAGTAGATTTTCCTGGTCAAATTTTGTGTCTGGGATCTCTAAGGAATGTTTAAATAGACAATACAAAGTGTCATATTGGATATCATACTCTTCAGGCAGGCATTACTTGTGTAGGCTAGCTAGTGGATTCAGGCAGGCATTAACTTAGGCTAGCTATATAGCTAGTGGATTCAGGCAGGCATTACTTAGGCTAGCTAGTGTATACAGGCAGGCATTACTTAGGCTAGCTAGTGGATTCAGGCAGGCATTACTTAGGCTAGCTAGTGGATTCAGGCAGGCATTTCTTCGGCTAGCTAGTGGATTCAGGCAGGCATTACTTAGGCTACATGTAGCTAGTGGATACAGGCAGGCAATACTAAGGCTAGCTAGTGGATTCAGGCAGGCATTACTTAGGCTAGCTAGTGGATTCAGGCAGGCATTACTTAGGCTAGCTAG
>JAUMHH010171259.1:0-16165 GCA_032359455.1 Chlamys rubida | reverse complement strand
AGACCACACATTTCTCATACAAAACATATCTAACAGACCACACATTTCTCATACAAAACATATCTAACAGACCACACATTTCTCATACAAAACATATCTAACAGACCACACCTTTCTCATACAAAACATATCTAACAGACCACACATTTCTCATACAAAACATATCTAAATGCCAATGAACTCCTATCAGAGACATAGTGTACATCTCCAAAGATACTTGGTGATAAGGCAGACTGTAAAATTATACAAATCGTTTCTATATACGTTAGACCAGACAAATCTTGATCCCCTTATATGATCGGTGTTTTAAGAGCCTTAAATAGTGGTCTTTTACACACGATTACAGCTCACATCTCCATTAGCAGACAGGAGACTCAAGTAACAGCAGTATCCGGCACTGATAATGCAACAAAAATAGAAGCTGCTGATCAGATGTACAGACAACTCCAGGACCATTACCTCCTGTCCAATTGTTACAACTTACAAGGCATGCATGTACAATGCTCCTATATAAGCGAGCATATACAACTCAATATTAGCCAAATATTTCCCTACAATAAATTAACTTGCTCATAATACCCAATTTAAAAAAAATATGAAATCTATGTTATATACTACCAGAAACAGAAATAATAATGTAATATCTATGACAAGCTACTTTCATCATGTTATGTCACCTAGATGTTACTCTGGTTCTAAAGATATTATATTCATATATCCTTATTACACATTCCACCATAATACATTATCAGCCACTGGTTATTCCAAGATATTTAATAACAAAATGTAAATACAATTAGACGGATATTAGGAATGTCTGATAATGTGGTACGTTAGACAAGTGTAGTAAATGATAATATAGTGTGACGGACACGTTAATTACTTACCTCAGTTATGTTCTCTAGCCGTAAAGGATCCTTACTTTCCAGAACAACAGAGAATGTACTAGTTTCACCCTGAAATACATAAAATGATTAACAAGCCTGAGTGTTTAAGCCTGAAAACAGGGACACATCATTCGGCTTATGTCAATATACTTCCAATGACAACCAGGCTTAAAAAACATATTGATCTATAACTTCCGTCAGATCAGGAAATGGACCTATTGATTTATTCACTTTTATAAATGTATCGAAAGCCATTAAATGATCTGGACTGTTCCATCAAAGGATTCAAGGATTAATATATATCAGACCAAATCATCAGGACTCCAATTAAACTTAATGAAGCAGCCATTCAAACCAATATATAATGTAAATTGTAAGTGGCTCTAAAAATTCCAACATTGTCTCCTGCAATCCTTTTCCCTAGTACAAGATAAATGATTTAAATTAATGTAAAGGAACTCACGAAAGACAAATGGATTGGGAGAGATCATAGAATTAGTGTTATTTATCAGGAATTGAACTTCAAAATTTAATCTCAATTAATGTCGGCTCCTTTTTATAATGATATATGTAGTAGGCTTAATTGAACATAACACATTAGAGGGCACATCTAGCAAACCTGATTCATATCTAGACAAACTGCCTACAATTATCAAACCAGATCAACTTTATAGAGGCTAAATAAATAAGAACAATAGGATTTCAATATCGTTATCACTTTTTTATCAAAAATATGAAAATGAAGAAGGCATGATATATTAATAAGATTAAAAAATATATTTCAATGGAAAAAGGTGTGTTTTTTTACTATTCTGGTTTTCAATGTTGGTCTATGTATGCATGGTAATTTTGTCTTTTAAGGGATACATTTTGACAAGACAAATTGAAAATCCTTGCTCAATTTTCAAAGAAAGTTGCAAATTTCTCCTGGATATTTTCTTGAAAATATTTCATTACTCAAGGCAATTATTATTTTGATTTAAAGCGAAAAATTTCTCCTGGACATTTTCCCGAACAAAATTTCATTACTCCAAATTCATATTTTGAGTTGAAGTGAACACTCTGTATCTTTTTTGAACAATCAGACAGGTGGATTTACAATTTAAAATAAAGTCTTCGTCACAATATCATTTTCTCTGTCACACTCAAAACTGAAAACTGTAACGCTTTACACATACAGAGTCTCGTTTTATTTTAACTTGGTATAAACTACTCTCTTAATTTCTGACAAAGACTGCCTGTAATGTGCTTATAGTTATATATTTGAAAGAACCTGAAAAACTGCAATTTTTTTTTATTTCTATTGTTATTCAATCACTTCTAAAAAATGTGTTACCATTATAAAATCAGTCATATTATGCATTCATGTTTTGAACAAAGTAAATACAGAAACCAGGAATTAGAAAATTCCCAAACACCACTGCAACGTCAACAAAGAAATTTAGGAACAAATTGTGCTAACATATAAGTAAAAGTGAGAAAAAAAATCAAACAGGTTGCCCATATCAATTAATATGGGCAATGTTTATTAGCAAAGTTTATAATGATGAGATAAATAATTGATAAAAGAAATATGTCAAGACGTCCCAGCGCTGAGATATATATCCTCACATTGTAACAAGTTTGATAGTAAATAACTGTTAGACAAATCTCCCAAACAGGGCAATGATAATGCAAACCGGGACTTTATAAATCTTATATTTCAAAGATAGAGACTCACTTAATTAGAAATTCTAAAGAAAAATAATCTATTAATTTGACTAAAACGGTCACAAGGATTGCAAGTTTGGTGAAATCCAAGATGATTTTGATAATTTTTACCTAAATAATAAACTTGAAATTGAGAACCTAGGGCTGTCAAAATGCTACCATTGAATTAAGTCACCAATATAGAGGGGTAGCTTCAGTTGATCACTGGGTATAAAAAGGCATGAGATACAAAATGCTACAAACATTTCTGAAAAATCAGTCAAGTTGATAGCAAGTCAACTACCTAATCTTCAGTCAAAAACTATCTGACCAGGCCACCCGGTAAATGGCAGAATATCAGAATAAAGACAACCAAACAAACTTTTTAGTTAGTAGCAGTAATTGTGATTTCACTATCTTATCCAACCATATAGTATTAAAAACACTCCCTAGATTTTATAAAAAAAAAAAAATCAAGAAACAACATTAAAATTTGAAAAAAGTATACCAGTACATGTATGAGTGTGGCATATGAAAACATTGATGAAAATGTTAAAAACTCTGTGAAACTGTAAAAGTATTTCTTTTAACAAGTGCAAAAAAATAGCAAAAACCATTTTAAAAAAAACTACAGTGTAGAAAGAATACAAAAAAAGTCCTCATTCAAAGTGAAAATATCTTCGGTTCAGACAGAAAATATTCCTTAACTCTAGCTTATATTCTCAAAAAGAGTGGAAATGTTGTTTGCATGCATATTTTTCCAGGGCGGAAATATTGAGATAAATTTCTAGTAAGAAACACAAGTGTCAAGTTAGAATGGGACACCCTGCAAGGACAAACAGTTATTGTTACTTTGCACAAACTTACCACTTTGTCAGAAAATAGTAACTGCATTGAACACGATTGTAGTAAATCAGTTGTCAGTCACACCTCATGTGATTCTAACGTTAATTGGTAAATACATGGCAAAGAATTTAAACCTCATTTAGTCAATTGTTCAAAATTCAACATTTATTTGGAAAAATAATTTACATTTTAAAAGGTCTTATTCAACACAAAACATAGCTTGATTATAATGCTTTTTACATTATTAAGTAGTATTTTTAAATAATAAATGATAGCTAACATACACATTTGTTTATGATCAGTGGTGTCAATCTTCAGATGAAGAAAAAACAATCACACTGTTTTCCCTGAAATCTACTTCCTGAAAAAATGATTATGTAAAACGATGACCTAGCTAATGATGTAAATATCATTTCAATTCAATTAGAGGTCATTGCTAAACAAGAGCTGTCACCGATCCGCAGCAAATTCTTTTCTAAGTAGGTCTGAATCTTCTGTTTTATTGTATCCAGATTTGCAAATGTAATCCAATGAGCAGAGCAATGAGACATCCTTGAAGATTTGTGATGCGGAGGAATTAGGCCCTACGATCTCCTGCGACACCGAATGGCCAGGCGCGAGTAACGTTTCGTGTATTATCACAACTCTACCTCAATAAAACCTATCGATTGACTGGCGTGTCTTTGCTAGCAAACTCAAGATATTCTCTGGACAAGCAAATACATTCCCCTTATTTGTCGCATCTGATGATGTGATAATCCTCGCAGCTGATGCTGACATCTTTTGCCCCAGTTGTAATTCTTCTGATCGCCAGCATGACAATAATTCACACCTACCTCCGTGTTGTTCTATTGATTATGTAGTGGCTTGCTTTTAGAGAGGCCATTAATCTAAGGCTATCCAAAAGGACCCTGTATGCTGCAGCCAACACAGGACGCCAGCCTCCACATGGAGTCAGAACTGACACAATCAGTATGGTCTCCAGACAGTAACCAACCTAATGTCTACTTTACGTCACTAACCAGTCTGTCCCCGTCCTAACAGGGCTGGGTCTGACCATCAAGTGAAATGGCCTAGGCCTTAAATAGCTAACTTGCCAAATTGATTTACTTACAGGAAACCGAATTTCTTGATCCAGAACCTTGTCCCCTATCACCTAGAAATGAAAAAATTAAATAAAAGTTTTGTTGCAATAACAATATCATCAAACAATTCAAAATCTTAACGTCTTTGAGGCTTCATCAGATTGAAGACCAGCTACTACAATATTACAGCATTTTTTAACAGAATCTGAACTTAACTAATCTTTTTTTTTAATCCATATCTTCGCAATCAAAATATTATGGAATACATATTCTGAAATATCTTCATGATGAAAATCTGACAATGTTTTTGTATTTTTGTTTGTCCCAAACATCACTGAAACTGAATGTCAAGGTGAACTAATGCCAAATGATAGTATGTAAATGCCACAAAATCAACATGTTTCCCCAGACAAATGTAGCACTTGGATAAACCACATTTCAATCAGAACCATTTTAGCCTGAAGTGATATTCTGTCTTCACAGCAGTACAGAATCACATTACAATAGGTCTTGCCGGTATCTGTGGATCTGTAGATTGCTTTCTCTGCATGTATTGTGACAATGGGCTTACATTTGTCTAGACACATCTATCACCGTGTCTTGTGGACACCACAAACACGCTCACCCGTTAATGATTGGCTGTTCTAAGCATGAATATACAAGTATCAATTTTGAATTAATATATAGCACAACTCAACAATGTATCAATTAAGAGAATGTGCTAGGTCATTGTAAAACACAAGGAAACACTTTCATGCATGAATGGAAAACACCTAATCATAAAAGACAAGAGGCAAGATTGGCCTGTATTGTTCACTTGTCACTAAATGCTGGTTGCAAACATATCTCACATCAGTGACTTTCAAAGTTGGTCAAAGCCAAATTTATTGAAACAGATGTGACAGTTAACAAGCTAACATATCAGACTACGTATTGTTTCTCCACACTCTATATTCTTACTCAATGTTAGTCATCGTCATTTCTTTGAACAAACTTAATTGCACAGTGTAATCTCAGGAAGATACAGGTCAATGTTACTATTCTAGGCATGCAAGACATTTAGAAAAGTCATTCAAAGTTACACATACATTTGACCTCTACGACCAAGGAATTATCATGTCAAGGTCATTTATTCGAACAAAGCTTGATAGCCATTCACACCAGCAATTTTTAGTCAATATGTCATTGCTGTATAGGCCTCATGGATCTTTAGAAGTGGTTTCTCAAATTTGAACACTTGTGACCTTGAAAGTGGGTCAAGCTCATTTATCAAAACATAGGTTTTATTGGTATGCAGAAGAAATTATTTCAATTTACAAGGCCATTCATTTAAACAATAATAATAGGCCTTCAATCCAGTGTGCATAAGACCACATACCATCAATAAATAGAAGAAGTGGTTTCTTAAATTTGAACACATCTGACACTTGTGACCTTGAAAGTGGGTCAAGCTCATTATCAAAACAAAGGTTTTATTGGTATGCAGAAGAAATTATTACAATTTAAAAGGCCCTTTTTTTAAACAATAATAATACTGGTTTTCACTCCAGTGTGCATAAGACCACATACCATGACTCTCTAGGCCTCTTGGTTATTCATAAAAAGCTGATTAAATGTTTTAACAAATTTGACTCTTGTGACCTTGAAAGCATCCTCGATATCCAAGGGTTATGCTCACTTTTGTTCTCTGCATCCCTGGAATTTGTCATAGCAAAACTGAAGGCTCAGTGTGCAGCACCTTGTGGATGAGGCGAGAAGACTAGTTTGATCTTTTGATGTACATCATAAAAAATCTTGCTGTCGCCTAACAATAAAACTTACTTGCTTTGAAGTAAGGTGTCGCTCCTTTGTAATCTTCAAAGGACAAGTATCAGCCTAGCAATTGGTCAGTTTTTGTTTTTACCAGACACCAATCAAATAGCTAGCCATGTGCCTTCAATTTTTCTATGACATATTGCACAGGTGCAGAGAGCGAAAGTGAGCATAACCCTTGGAGTATCGAGGATGCCTTGAAAGTGGATCATCGGTATTCATTTGAACAACCTTGATAACCTTTATTCCAGCAAGTTAGTCGCCAAATATCACAACCCTAGGCCTCTTGATTATTCAAAAGAAAGCAATGCCTCATGCAAGATTACTCATTGTAGATATTTATGATTCTTGCAACCTTAAATCTAGATGAAAGTCAGCATACTTTCCTAATAAATACTTATTTAAATGAACAACCTTCAAGACTCAAGGTCTTTTTGCATGGTTCACAAGAAGCCATCTGTCTCCTTTATTAATGACATTCTAAAAATCTAAGCTGGGGCAGAAGATACTCATTAATTCCCCATATGGGTTGATCCTACCTTCAATCAAAATATGCAAAATACTTTGCTGTTGTACAAAATTTTGCATGATATCACATTTTAATTTGTTTGTAGTTTTCACGAGGACAGTAAAATGTCTCACCTGACAGTATAGTTCTTGTGTTTCTGGAACTACTAACAACATAAAACCAAACTCTGCATTGGTGTGTTCTTCTAACTGAAAAGAAAAATTGAAAACAATATCAAACATTAAAAAGGTTCTCACTGAATTTCTCCAATAATTCACTACCTGAAAATTAAAAGGCTGGTAAGGTGGTGCAGTAGATAGTGCATATAAATGCCTTCACCAAGACAGCTGGTTTTCAATTGCTTGATCATGAAAGGACATGTACTATCACCTGCTCAACCATGCTGGTTTTCTCTGCGTGATCTGTCCACAGTTTCAATCCCACATTAAGACCCTCAGTGCACACTTCCATCTGGGCCATCAACCGTTCAAATATTTTCTCAGAATTAATGTTGTCCCAAAGAAATTAAACGACAAAACTCGATAAAGCTAAAAGACCTGAACACCTAAAGGAATTCCATAAATAACACAAAATCAAATCCATTCAATCAATTTAACCACTGTTTGTCGCGGAACTGGACTAGGTATACGTAGATCATAGGCAACCTGCAGGTAGCTCAATTGGTAGAGCATCCATCTAGAGTTTGGAGGGTCGCAGGTTGAAATCTCGGACTGGTAATGAATTTCTCTTTCTCCTATTTCTTACACTACACTATTTCCTTCTTTTATGACCTTGCTCTTTTGCCCTAGGGAAGCCGTAGCCTACGTACAGTTTAACATTTACTTCCAATTGACAAGGGGGGGTCCATGCTAAATTTAGGAAATCTCCCTTCAGCCATTTTGGTTTGGACTCAGTAGACCTTTAAAGGGAAAAGCTCCCTTAGCTAACTTGGCCCTTTCAAAAGGTGAGCTTAACACAATTTCAAACTTAGTTTTGGCCAATAATAAGCAGCTTTTCAGATGAGACTTTTTCAAAAATTTAATGGTAAGGAGAATATGATTCCCTTTTCTCTACTGTTTAGTCAGACACAACCCTAAGGAAGGCCTGCCTAGTCAGACCCACAGCCTGAGCAGCTTGTGAATATTTCATTATACTGTAGCAGTAAACTAAGGCAACGTCACCATGTGACTGATGAATTGTCATAAGTTTGCTGTGAGGAAATCCTTCAAGGTGTAACAAATTCTGTTTATGACTTCAACTTTGACAACATCACCAAATAAATATGTTTCCGCAGCCTTCCTAACATAAATTTGTTATTGTAAAATCAATATCAGAAACAAATTTCAATTCAAATCTCAGAGTTGTTAGACACTTCCTAAATTGCTCTCCCATACTCGCCAATGTCCTAACAAAATGGAACTGTTTCGATTTTTGCCACAACTATTTGGTCTTGGGCTTCCTTCAGTAAATTGATTTCAAATCTAATTCAGATGGGGAGAGAAAATTGGATGAGAAAAAGGCAATCATTTCAATGTTATTGTAAAATGGTGAACATGAACATCTCAATCTCATCATCAACAGAGTAATTTGTTAAAACTGTCCAAATTGTAGCTACACATTGTGAATATAAACAAGAGACCCAATGCAATGGTCTGTGTCTCATCTCAAACCTTCGACCTTTAAAGTGAATATAAGTAAAATTGATTTAGGAAAAGTTAACTAATATTATTACTCTACATATTATGGGTCTTTGGCTAAAGATTTGATTTTTTTACTCTTGTGACTGTCTATGAAGGTCTAGTCATTCAATCCTAAGAACGCTTGATTAATTCACAGGTTATTTAAAGGTTTTTAACACCTTTAAATCACTTTGCATTCCTACATGAAGCTTTGTTAAGCACACCAAAATTCACATTCCACGTATAATATTTGAGTAAAAGTGTTAGAATTTCTAAAATAAACAATACTTAAATCTTGCTTTTCGTCCTTTTTTTCTCGTTTTTTGCTTTTAATAATTACCAAGTACATTATCAGATGCTTGTTTATATCAAAAACAAACAAAAGTGTACATTTTACACACAAAGTTGTTTTCTTATAATTATTGAAATAGCTAATTTGCAAACCTTAAGTCTCCATTAATTGTTATCCAATAGCTAGAAATTTGCTAGAGATATATCCAATGTCCAATTACTTAAATTTCTTGGCAAGCATTTGTCGTTATTCAAATCCGTCATTTCCCTGATCAATTGTATTTGTAAGGCTTCGTGTATTTGATAAGGAATGCGGATGATTAGCCTGCGTTACAAACATGGCCGACTTCTGTTGTGATAGAAACATGGAGAGCTGGGAACGACAAGGTGATACGACCACTAAATACACAGAAAAGTGGTATCAATCGCATGTTCATGCCAGCAAGTATTGAAGATATCTACACCAACAAGCAGACTTTAATTTCCATTCCAGTTCCCCAGTAAAAGATTTGTTAAGTGACTCCGTTATGGGTTTTCACCATTAGACTTCTCATTATGCTTTCATTGGAAAAATAGTACACTCTATAACCTCTGCATCGATGGAATCAAAGCGTTTGTGACGCACTAAGTAACCTCAAATGAAATCAAACTATCACACACCCAATAGCCTCTAAACCAATGGAATCAAACAACCACCGCTCAATAGCCTCTAAACCAATGGAATCAAACTAGCACACACTCAATAGCCTCTAAACCAATGGAATCAAACTAGCACACACTCAATAGCCTCTACACCTACAAAATAAAACCACTACACACCCAATAGCCTCTAAACCAATGGAATCAAACTACCACGCACTCAATAGCCTCTACACCTACAAAATAAAACCACTACACACTCAATAGCCTCTAAAACAATGAAATCAAACTATAACACACTCAATAGCCTCTAAAACAATGGAATCACACTATCACACATTCAATAACCTCTAAAACAATAGAATCAAACTAGCATACACCCAATAGCCTCTAAAACAATGGAATCAAACTATCACACAATCAATAGCCTCTAAACAAATGAAATCAAACTATCACACACTCAATAGCCTCTAAAACAATGGAATCAAACTATCACACACTCAATTGAGTCTACACCAATGGAATCAAACCATCACACATTCAATAGCCTCTAAAACAATGAAATAAAACTATCACACAAGCAATAGCCTCTAAACAAATGAAATCAAACTATCACACACTCAATAGCCTCTTAAACAATAAAATCAAACTATCACACACCCAATAACCTCTAAACCAATGGAACCAAACTAGCACACACTCAATAGCCTCTAAACCAATGGAACCAAACTAGCACACACTCAATAGCCTCTAAAACAATGGAATCAAACTATCAAACACTCTGAATTGGCTCTAAACCAATTGAATCAAACATCACACACCCAATAGCCTCTAAACCAATGGAATCAAACCACCACACATTCAATAGCCTCTAAACCAATGGAATTAAACCACCACAAACTCAACAGCCTCTAAACAAACGGAATCAAACCATCACATATTCAACAACCTCTAAACATCAGAATCAAAACTATCATACATTTTGAAACCTTTATAACCCAATGGAATCAAAGTATCATAGCTAAATAACGTTTAAACCAATGAAATCAATAGAATTAACTAATGGAATCAATCCATAGAATCAATAATCTCTAAAGCAAAGAAATCAAAATGTTTCACACACTCAATACCCTCTAAACCTCATCAAATCAAAAGTAAATTACACACTCAATAGCATCTCCATGAATAGGATCAAAGAATCAGAAACCCAATAACTTCTTTTAATCAACTGAATCCAAATATTAAATGTCAGCTCTTCTACTTATTCATGTAGGTGTATAGCATTATGTACATAATATCACATAATGTACTGTGTTATCCAATGAATATACCCAGGTAATATTTTGTTTGCGTATCAACCAATGTAATATGACCTATCAGCCCTGTGATTGGTTGTAAGTTTCAATTGTTTCAATTGTGACGTCAACCTAGGACAAGTACATGACGTCACAGACTTACGCACTGGAGTCAAAATAGCGGCTTTATACATTTCAAGGCTGCATGCAAATTGTCGTTTTACATGAATAAATGCCACAAATCTTGATTACGTGATAAAAAGGATCTTACACTCGTTTTCATTTCATATGAAATTTATGAAACTCGTCACAAAAGCATCATTTTAGCTCGCCAGTGGCTCGCTAAATTGAGAACTTCGGAAGACTCCGACTGGTTCGCCCGTTGTCAGTATAATGTGACCGGGTGGGGCGTCCTGCTGGGTGTCTTCAGCAGTATGTTTCAGTGAGGTAGCACTATAAAGTCGGCATCAGTTCCGCGCTATCACAAGGAGACAAACACGAACATATCGCAGCCTCCCAAAATACACACACATACACTACACGCATGCATCTTGCACACAGGGAAGGCCGTCCTTAAATGACCTTAGCTGTTAATAGGACGTTAAACAAAATCAAACAAACAAACAAACAAACATCGTAAGACTCGTTTCAGAAATATCATATGAAATGGAAACTCATGTAAGATCATATATATCTTACACTGTTTATCATCAATATCCTGCAGGATAAGCCCAGCGAGCCAACACATCAACTCTGACTCAAAGTAAGGGGTGGGCTTATTACAGGACAAATAGCAGTTATAACTATTTCTTATTAAATGTATTTGACATGGGTGGGCTTATTACCAGGCATGGGCTTATTGTCAGATAAATACAGTATCTTTTATTGTGATCATGAATATGTAAATATTTGATCATCTTACACTTCAGTTCAATGTAATGAATACTTACATATCTGATAATCTTGCGCTGTAGGTCAGCGGTATTCTGATCATACAACTCTCCTGTGAAACAGAAATATCAAACATACATAAATACAAGCTATATGGCATTTGTTTTGGTATGGACAGGACATGATACTATATGCTCCTTTAAAATGATTGCATATAAAGAAAAAACATTGGAAAAAAGTCAGTAGAACAGACATATGCTTCCTGAATAAGCTCCTGGTAATTGGAGCAGGTGCCCAATTACAGTTCCAGAAAATAAACATAACACAGAAATTATAGGTATATATATATATGTATAACTGCTGTAACCCTGATTTGTCTCTTAAGCAGTAACCCCAAAATCAATAGATCCCCTTTCAAAGAGGAAGAAATCCATTTATGTTTGGTTTAGATATTTTATGTAGTTCAAGCTTAGCAATCCCATCTGTGAATCCTTATTTTCACTAAATGTCAGTCGACTTGTAGCTACTGTGACCCGAACCTTTGATCTGGTATCCAGAAACTTAAGAAGTTTTCTTCTTTTCCCAAAGGGTATCAGCCATCCAAGGTTTTATGAATTTTATAAATTCATTTTTGGGTTGTATGGAGAGGAGGGACATAAAAACCAACAAAGACCAATATTTAGCAGGGAATCACTTCAAATATATATCATATACCAGATATGCATCCAAATTTAAGACTTATGGACACAAATTTAATTTCTTAAACAGTGTTAATGATTTTGATAGTTACCTTTTATTCTTAATTAAAACCAGAAGGTTTTCAACAATCACCTAGTAGTCTTCATGCTACAGTAACATGATTGGAAACGATATTCATATTCTTTCTTTAATCCAATCTTTCACCCTTTGAATTCAATCTACCTTTTAGCCAAAACAATCTATCTGAGTATTATGAGACCTATTTGGCTATATGTACATATATATATAAAGAGGCCATCAAATCTCAAGGCCATTTTCTACAGACTATAACTGCTAGGACCGTGATCCATCAGTCATCCCCATAGTTCTGAGCCTCTGACATAAGGAAATGGCTGCCAGAATCAATCAATTGGAAACCCTTATTAGAGCTTGATATCAATTCATCAGCTCCCCAAAGCTTATAAACCATCCAGTCGACACTGTAACAAGCAAACTTAATTATTGTAGAATTATTTTTGGTGTTTTGTTTCATGATAAATCAATACATTTCCTGCAACTGCCATTTAAGGAAGAATGAAAAATCACAGGAGATGATTAATAAAGACAGTAAGTGGAACACACACATTAAGACAAATATGTTTACTAGGAATTCACCCAAAAACTAAATATCTGGAGTAAATAAAATTATCCTCAAGCCAACAGTTATTTGTGTGTGCACGTTAACGGGTAATTTACTGTGGTGCTATGAAATTAACATGTTGCCTAGATGTAACTTTCCTAGTTGTATATTATTCTTTGCTGCTATCAGGATACACGTTCCTGGTTGTAAATTCATGCTATGATGGTTACAAACAGTTTTTTTGTCAATGCACTGGAGCTGTTCAAGTTAAACTTGCCTTGTTGTAAAGTCAATGGTGCCAACAAATAACTTGATGTTGTCTATCAATCAATCAGACAAGTAATTAATTAATTTGAAATTTACTGGAATTTTTTTAGGTCAGAAACCCATCTTTAAAACAAAGTCATGTGATTTCATATTGAAGCTTAATTCAAAACAATTACAAATCAGGTTAGCTAAATGGTTGCTACTACATGTAGCAGGAGCTCATTTGTTAAGTTATATTCGCTTCTATCATTAATTTTATTTTGTTTATTGCGAGTGGATATTTAAATTAGTGTAGAGCACCTTTAATGGGACAAATCTCCTTGACTACCCAAACAGAAACTAAACCCCAGTGGGAGTATACAGAAGCATCACAGCTCTTATGTTTAATTGTTGATTCATAAGAGTTAATTGATCAGAGTTAATTGATCTATCATGTTGTCACCTCAAGCTTGTCCAACAGCTTACGGTAACGTAATCTGTATGGTAGCATTACACCTCCTTACATATTGGATAAGTGATGCTACTTAATACACTGAGGACTGTATATATATATCTGTTACAGGTTAATTTCGAACAAAACATGTTATTCTATTTTGTTATTCGCACACTTGATGTTACTAATGTAAACCGTCAAATGCAATGCTAAATTATACTTGCAAAGGTAATGAATTCAGCTGATGAAATATTTTGTTATAACAATGCAATGTTTATCCATTACAAGGGTGTCTTACCCAAGGATAAATATCTTAAATTAATATTATTTTCCATGTTGTGACATCTTGTTCAAGGTTAAATTACATAGAGGTGTTCCGTTCAAGGTTATTAACCACTGTCCATATACTGTAGGTTTGAGGTTACAACATCTGAATTAAAAATCTCATTATTTGGTTTACCAGAGAAAATGTGACAAACGTAATGTCACTGGAAATAGGGAGACAATTAGAGGGAGAGTGATATTACCATGAGATAACGTAATAATGCTGTCAACAGGAAAATATGAACATGCTCGGACTGTTAGTCATACATTCTATGCTATGGCATTTAAAGACAATAAATCAGTTACTCGCTCACAGTAAAGCTTATGAGTCTATAGTTTATTTTTAACCAGAATATTAGAATAAACAACTTTATCTCAGTAATTGTTTCTGAGGCTGAATTTGTGAAAGTGTACAGTGCTATATATTTTCAAGACATTTCTCTTAATTATTAACCTGTTAGACTTCATGCAAAATATAGGTGTGACAACCTCTGAACCTCCAATGAGGTAGATCTCCCTCATTCCACAATGAGGGAGAAAGTGCATGAAACGCGACTGAAACTGCTTTGCTCAATTTATCTTTCCCTTTTTTAAGCATCAAAATAACTCCAAAAAGCATTCATTTGATTCAGACACACCTGTTATGATCGTTACACACACCCTGCAGTAATTTGGAGACAGGATGTCGATTTTGAGTTTGTGTGAGTTCAGACTTATGAGGGTTTTGAGGGAGATTGGTAAAGTTTGGTCAAAATAAGGGAGGTTTGACAGCTTTATCAATATGACATAATCAGTAGTAGGCTAAAGTACATACTGTCAATCATTAGAAAACCATTGTCTGTTCATGATCAGCCCTGCTCCAGCATCAGTCCTTTAAAGGTTGAAAATATACACTGTTCTCTCTGAATGTCATATTTACATACAATGTACATGTATGGTCCCATAAATGCTCTGTTGACTCATGATAATCTGTAGAACATTTCTATATTTTCTATGGAAACATTTTTTTCCATTCTTTTTTAAACATCTGTCACTATTGATTAGAAGTGGTATTCAGCTTAACTCAGACAATATCATTATAATGATAATTTTAGGATTCACAACACAAAAAGTACATTGTTTGTCTTGAGCCAAGGATCAAAATTATTTCAACTCTGTGGAACACGTACGTACTGCTTGCACTCTTACTTGTTGCAGAATTACATAATTTGAATTTAGCATCTTAAATTTGATACAAATCACAGAAAAGATGAGAAAGATCTGTGTATACGTACATTTGTAGTACATAACATCTTGAGATATTTACTGATAATACTAACACTGTTAAAATCCAAGATGATTGTATGGAGGACATTTGTTAAATTCTGATTAACCTAAAAAAAAAAGGTTTATTCAACAAATTTATTTTGTTGTAAAATTTGGCCAATACTTGTAAAAATTTAAATATAAGTTACACAAATAGATGTTTCATTTGGAACCCGCCCGGAGGTGGATATGTGAATACAGATATAATGCCAAATATCTGCTGACAACTACAGAGATTTGGATATGATGACTTGACTCAAAACACCAGTATTGGTATAAGGCAGTTATTACTCCCATGTGTATAGCTGATGACACTTCAGACCATTCATCCTCAACCACAATTGATATAATTCTCTCCCATCATTTGGTATTTCACATTAACATGTATCCATTACTGGTATTTGACTTAACAGTCTGAGAGCTTTAACTTATCCAATCAGATTGTTTATATTGGTTTTTATCTTAGTAAAATTGGGAAGGGAGCTAATTCTTAAATAGTCTACTATTGATTATGGCTCTTAACTTATCAACATTTAGATAATGCTTTACCTTGCTGACCACAGAGTCTAGATCCTAATTATGTTCATATGTAAATTGCTACATGTTTAATGAGCATTTTACTCCCTTAATTATCTAGTGAGTGCAACTTATTTCACCATTGTGGAGGTAGAGCTAAGATTTTTCTTTCCTCATTGGCAAAATCAACATCATCAATGTTAATGTAGCATTGTGAAAGTTAGTTAAAAGTTGGCAATGAATGCCGTTTCAGTCAGGTCATACAGTACAGTATACATGTAGGACAGAAACCACACTCATTGACAGTCAGGTCATACAGTACAGTATACATGTAGGACAGAAACCACACTCATTGACAGTCAGGTCATACAGTACAGTAT